>RJWK010031635.1:0-24113 GCA_004363435.1 Platanista minor | reverse complement strand
CATTGTGGATGATCTGTCCATTGGTGAAAGTGGGGTGTTAAAGTCCCCTACTATGAATGTGTTACTGTCGATTTCCCCTTTTATGGCTGTTAGTATTTGCCTTATGTATTGAGGTGCTCCTGTGTTGGGTGCATAAATATTTACAATTGTTATATCTTCTTCTTGGATCGACCCCTTGATCATGATGTAGTGCCCTTCTCTGTCTCTTGTAATAGACTTTATTTTAAAGTCTATTTTGTCTGATATAAGAATTCCTACTCCAGCTTTCTTTTGGTTTCCGTTTGCATGGAATATTTTTTTCCATCCCCTTATTTTCAGTCTGTATGTGTCTCTAGGTCTGATGTGGTTCTCTTGTAGACAGCATATATATGGGTCTTGTTTTTGTATCCATTCAGCCAGTCTGTGTCTTTTGGTGGGAGCATTTAATCCATTTACATGTAAGGTGATTATCGATATGTATGTTCCTATTCCCATTTTCTTAATTGTTTTGGGTTTGTTATTGTACGTCTTTTCCTTCTCTTGTGTTTCTTGCCTAGAGAAGTTCCTTTAGCATTTGTTTTAAAGCTGGTTTGGTGGTGAATTCTCTTACCTTTTGCTTGTCTCTAAAGGTTTTAATTTCTCCATCGAATCTGAATGAGATCCCTGCTGGGTAGAATAATCTTAGTTGTAGGTTTTTCCCTTTCATCATTTTAAATATGTACTGCCACTCCCGTCTGGCTTGCAGAGTTTCTGCTGAAAGATCAGCCATTAACCTTATGGGGATTCCCTTGTATGTTATTTGTTGCTTCTCCCTTGCTGCTTTTAATATTTTTTCTTTGAGTTTAATTTTTGATAATTTGATTAATATGTGTCTTGGCGTGTTTCTCCTTGGATTTATCCTATATGGGATTCTCTGCGCTTCCTGGACTTGATTATTTCCTTTCCCATATTGGGGAAAATTTCAACTATAATCTCTTCAAATATTTTCTCAGTCCCTTTCTTTGTCTCTTCTTCTGAGACCCCTATAATTCGAATGTTGGTGCATTTAGTGTTGTCCCAGAGGTCTCTGAGACTGTCCTCAATTCTTTTCATTCTTTTATCTTTATTCTGCTGTGGGAGTTATTTCCACTATTTTATCTTCCAGATCACTTATCTATTTTTCTGCCTCAGTTATTCTGCTATTGATTCCTTCTAGAGAATTTTTAATTTCATTTATTGTGTTGTTCATCATTGTTTGTTTGCCCTTTAATTGTTTGGCATAGGGTGTTCAGCACTGTAGCTTGCTGGTCGTTGAGTAGAGCTGGGTCTTAGCATTGAGATGGAGATCTCTGGCAGAGCTTTCGCCATTCGGTGTTACATCGGGCCGGGAAGTCTCTGGTGGACCAATGTCCTGAACTCGGGTCTTCCACCTCAGAGACTCAGGCCTGACACCCAGCTGGAGCACCAAGACCCTGTCAGCCACACAGCTCAGAAAAAAAGGGAGAAAAAAAAAAGAAACAAAGAAAAAAAAATAAGTTATCAAAATTTAAAAATATTATTAAAAATAAAAAATTTAAAAAGTAATAAAAAAAATAAAGAAGAGAGCAACCAAACCAAAAAACAAATCCTCCAATGACAGCAAGCACTGAAAACTATACTAAGAAAAAACAAATAAACGGACAGACAGAACCCTAGGACAAATGGTAAAAGCAAACCTATACAGACAAAATCACACAAAGAAGCATACACCTACACACTCACAAAAAGAGAAAAAGGATAAATATACATATATATTAAAAAAAAGAGAGAGCAACCAAATCAATAAACAAATCTACCAATGATAATAAGTTCTAAATACTAAACTAAGATAACATAAAACCAGAGACAAATTAGATGCAGAAAGCAAACCCCAAGTCTACAGTTGCTCCCAAAGTCCATCACCTCAGTTTTGGGATGATTCTTTGTCTATTCAGGTATTCCACATATGCAGGGTACATCAAGTTGATTGTGGAGATTTAATCTGCTGCTCCTGAGGCTGCTGGGAGAAATTTCCCTTTCTCTTCTTTGTTCGCACCGCTTCTGGGGTTCACCTATGGATTTGGCCCGGCCTCTGCATGTAGGTCGCCTGAGGGTGTCTTTTGGGAAATCTGAGGTCTTCTGTCAGTGTTCAGTAGGTGTTCTGCAGGAGTTGTTCCACATGTAGATGTATTTGTGGGGAGGAAGGTGACCTCCACGTCTTACTCCTCTGCCATCTTCCAGGAGCCACAGGATTTCCTCGGGGAGGGTGACAGCGGCTTGTGTTTGGCAGGAGGCAGGCAGCTGGGCAGGCTGCAGCAGCACCTGACCCTCTGTCACCGGCACTGCAGGGCTCAGTATGGTCATTTTAATAATATTAATTCTTCCAATACATAAACACAGAGTATCTTTACATCTGTTTGTGTCATCTTCAATTTTTTTCATCAGTGTCTTATAGTTTTCTGAGTACAGGTATTTTACCAACTTAGGTAGGTTTATTCTTAGGTACTTTGTTCTTTTTGATGCAGTTGTAAATGGGATTATTTCCTTAATTTATCTTTCTGATAATAGTTCATTGTTCGTGTATAGAAATGCAACAGATTTCTGTATATTGATTTTTGTATCCTGAACTTTACCAAATTCATTAGTGAGCTCTAGTATTTTTTTGGTGGTGTCTTTAGGATTTTCTAAATGCATATTCTCTTCATTTTTTAGAAGTAATTACACTACCTTTACAACATTTGGCAGGTACACTAGTCGCAGCTTTTTTCAAGAAAATTGAAAACATATTTATAAAAATATAATAAGTTTAGTAAATCGTACTGCATAATGAGTTTAGCAAACCATATATATACATATGTATTTATATTTAAATTGGTGAGTATATATATATATATGCTTAAATTATCAGATAAAATAAATTGATGAGATGATTTTAAATAGTTGATTTTCTTTCTAATTTCCATCTGATGGCAATGTATTTCCATTTTATAAAAATATACTCAAGTAATCAAACATCTGGCACTTTAGAATATTTCTCTAGGCAATAATGTTCAGGAACATAGTCTGTGAAACTATTTCATTTGTCAATTTAGAGATAAGTTGATTTGTGTTCTATATTATTTAGTGATAGAAGCTTTACATAATAATATATTTTATTTGTATTCTGTACCTCTTTTAGAAAGTGTGTACTTTTCAAATTATTAGCTCCAAGATTAGGTTAAAGATATATTATATATTTAAATTAAAATACATTCCTAGGTTTATGTCATGCTAATATCAAATGCTGAAAAACAAGGAGGTATGAGTGGAAATCATCAGTCAGGGAAGAGAGAAAAGGCACCCATAGTATTTCCATGATACAGTTCTTCACCCTTAGTAAGGATAGAGATTATGAATTGATAGATACTAACATCTGTGGCCAGCAGTGGTAGGCAACCTAGGAGTAAGTAGGTTTAAATAAGATAGACAATTAGATTGAAGCGTGGTTGGGATTTTGCCAGGTAAACATGATGAAAGGACAACCAATCAAAAAGTGAACAGCATTTCTAAGAAGAACTGAAGTTGAACCGAAGAAGAAGTTGGAGCTGGGTATGAAAGGCAGTAAAGCAATAAGGGCCTGATTATTCCCATATGTGCATAATCACTCTTGTGACAGCTTATCTAATTTATTCATGAAATTATAAACACTTTGTATCCTAAATCCCAAAGCAGTTCCTCAGAATTTCCAGCTCTGTTACTAGATAGATGTATGTTCTTATCAAGTCATTAAATCAGAATAATCCTCAGGATTATGTGTACATGAAAGCATTCTATAAACTATCATTGCTATTACTTTGAAGAAAAAATATATAATTGTATGACAATTTTATAAAGATACTAAACAACCTAATTTCCTTTCCTTGGGAAGGATCAAGATGAGACAAGAACAGCTTAAAGGATTACAAACCTTTCCACAAAATTTAAGATCAAGCTACATGAACTTTAGTGATGTAAAGTAGGAGTAAAGCCTATGACATTAAATGTATTCATTATAAATTGCTTCTGGGATGATCAAACATTTCAGCTTAGTATTTGTTTTTTACTTAAGCACCTGAAAATATATGTATTGGTTTAAATATTTTTTGGCTTGCTACATCATCTCTAAATAATAAATATCATTTTGTATCATCTCCAACCTGCTGCACAGAGAAACAGAGCTTTGTGATAAGTGCATTATAGCAATTCAGATAATTTTATCTGTCATAATTCAAGGTTTAAGTTACAAATTCAAGGATTTTCAACAGAACAAACCTTGTCTCTTTGTATGTACCTAAGAATAAATACACACACAGTAATACAAAATTCAAACACATAACTTAGAATAAGACGACAGCAGATGAACTAAAATCATACATTCTGTCACTCATTTTACCTAGGCTGTTTTAATTCCTTGTTTTGGAGGAATAGAAAAAGAAAAACACAAAGTAAGATCCATTGGACATAGGTCTTGCAGAATAGAAGTATTGAAATTCACAATCTTAAAAGTTATTTCTGTGTTTTGTGGTTTCTAGCTTGAGAAGCAGTATACCTGAAACTAACATAATATTGTACATCAACCATATTTCAACTAAAAAAAAGTTTGAGTTACAATATTTACGTAAACAAAGTATTATAATCTTAATATAGTACTAAGATATTATAATATCTGTTCGTCAAACTGTAGAGAGTAGTGGAAGTAAATCACACTTTAGTTAGAAAGTGTTGAAGCTACCAGACATCTTCTTTCTCTTATTTGACACAAGCCAAAGCACATTATCAAAGCTTGCTTTGGGTGTGCATATAAAGCTCTGTGTGGGCAAGCCAATGGAAAGGAGGTTTGTACAACACCTATTTAAACCAAAGGACCTGGTTCCATCATTGGAGGCCTAGAGAGTTGTAGTAAGTGGGGAAAATGTAGGGGGGAAAACGGAAAAAGAAAATTTTTTTCAAATATACAAAACCGCAGTTTTTTATTGAAGTATAGTTGATGTATAATATATATAAATTACAGATGTACAATATAGTGATTCACAATTTTTAAAGGTTATACTCCATTTATACTCCATTTATAGTTATTATAAAATATTGGCTATATTCCCCATGTTGAACAATATATCCTTGTAACTTATTTTATACAGAATATTTGGTACCTCTTAATCCCCTACCCTAATATTGCCCCTCCCCCCTTCCCTCTCCCCACTGGTAACTACTAGTTTGTTCTACCTGTGAATCTGCTTCTTTTTTGTTATATTCACTAGTTTGTTACATTTTTTTAAATTCCACGTATAAGTGATATCATACAGTATTTGTCTTTGACTTATTTCACTTAGCATAATGCCATCCAAGTTCACACATGTTGCTGCAAATGGCAAATTTTCGTTGTTTTTATGGCTGGGTAGTATTCCATTGTGTATGTATACCACATCTTCTTTATCTGTTCAACTGCTGATGGACACTTAGGTTGCTTCCATATCTTGGCAGTTGTAAATAATGCTGCTATGAACACTCGGATGCATGTATGTTTTTGAATTAATGTTTTTGTATTTTTTTGATATATACACAGGAATGGAATTGCTGGGTCATAAGGTGGTCTGTTTTTAGTTTTTTTGAGAAACCTCCATACCGTTTTCCACAGCGGCTGCTGTGGAAATCAATTTACATTCCCACCAACAGTGTACAAGGGTTCCCTTTTCTCCACATCCTCACCAACATTTGTTATTTATATTCTTTTCGATGATAGTCATTCTGACGGGATTGAGGTGCTATCTCATTGTGGTTTTGATTTGCATTTCTCTGATGATTAGCGATGTTGAGCATCTTTTCATATGCCTGTTGGCCATCTGTATTTCCTCTTTGGAAAAATGTCTATTCAGTTCTTCTACAAAATGGCAACTTTTGGGCTTCCCTGGTGGCACAGTGGTTGAGAGTCCGCCTGCCAATGCAGGGGACACCGGTTCGTGCCCCGGTCCAGAAGGATCCCACGTGCCGCGGAGCAGCTAGGCCCGAGAGCCATGGCTGCTGAGCCTGCGCATCCGGAGCCTGTGCTCCGCAACGGGAGAGGCCACAACAGTGAGAGGCCCGTGTACCGCAAAAAAAAAAAAAAAAAAAATGGCAACTTTTAAATGATAATACCCATTGTTGGGCATTTTTATCTGCAGTTGTTTTTACCCAGTTTAATTCAGAGGTTCTGTGCTTTGACTCTAGCTAGACACTTTCTATGTCAATTTTCAAGTCATGTCCCACCAGGAGTTACTGTTACCATTTCTAATCACTTCCCAGGAGCCTTAATGTTGAGACATTGGTTGGTTGGTTTGTTTGTTTTTGTGGTATGCGGGCCTCTCACTGTTGTGGCCTCTCCCGTTGTGGAGCACAGGCTCCAGACTCGCAGGCTCAGCGGCCATGGCTCATGGGCCCAGCCACTCCGTGGCATGTGGGATCCTCCCGGACCGGGGCATGAACCCGCGTCCCCTGCATCGGCAGGTGGACTCTCAACCACTGCGCCACCAGGGAAGCCTGAGACATTGGTTTTTATACACAAGAGGTAGTACATTTATATGCATTTGTTGTTAAAGATGCAATGACTAAGTTGAAGATCCTTTACTGCATTTTCATGGATTATACAATAGCATAATGAAATTAATTCCTAATATAATAAAATACATTTCAACCAGCTCAATAAAACCAGTTCAATGGCAATAGTCTAAAAACTTGATACTGAACTGCCGGACAAGGCTGAGTTTCAGGAACAAAAGTTGACAATAGAGAGTGCCCTTCTTGTGTCTAGCTGGTGCAAAAGAAGTCATGGGGAGTCTCTCAATGCATGTAGTGTTGGTTCAGGAAAACAAACAAACAAACAAACAAGCCGCCTCTGCTAGGTGAGTTTCTCCTTACTAGACATTGACTGGAGGTGGTCATGATAAACAACCCTCCTCTACTGACAAAAAGAAGTACTGTTTGAAAAATGGAAGAGTTATAAACACTATGTGAGTACCTTGGTACTATAAAGAAACTTGTCAGACTTAAATGGACATACCAAAAGTGATGAGGGTTAAGTGCTGGCCAAAAGGGAAAGACTGTTGGTGAAACAAATACAATCAGAATATTGAAATAAACAAGAAACCAGTTATCAAGAAAATACAATCCTCAGAAAAAATACAAATAGTATTCTCTTATAAATTGTTTATTTTTTCAGTGTCTGTGGTATTGTCAGTTATGCTTTATATTGTGTATTTACAACTATGTAATTATTGAATATATATTTTAATTATTATATCTTTTCATATTTTCCATAATCAAACACGCCGGCAGTTTGCTTTTTCTAAAGGCCCATATTTTGGCGTATATTTATTATTTCAACTATATGTTTTTTCTATTTCTTTTTTTAATTCACTTACAATATTATATTAGTTTTGGGTATACAGCATAGTAACTCGTTATTTTTCTGGAATACACTCTATACAAAGTTATTATAAAATACTGATTATATTCCCTGTATTATACTTTACATCCTTGTAACATTTATTTTATACCTAGTTGTTTGTACCTCTTACACCCCTCTGCCTATTTTGCCCCTCCCCCCACCACTCTCCCCTCTGGTAACCACTGGTTTATTCTCTGTATCTGTGAGTTTATTTGTTTTGTTATATTTGTTCATTTATTTTATTTTTTAGATTCCACATGTAAGTGAAAATATACAGTATTTATCTTTCTCTGTCTGACTTATTTCACCAAGCATAAAAACTCTCCAGTTCCATCCATGTTGTCACAAATGGCAAATGTTCACCCTTTTTTTATGGCTGAGTAATATTCCATTGAATATATATTCCATTGTACATATATTCCATTGTTTATTGTAAGTATGTATATACTTATTCCTCTGTTTCTCTAATTTTATCTTTTATATCACTAATTATTGCTACCTTCATCCTTTCATATACTGTACCATACTTTTTTCTAGTTTCTTTTTTTTTTTTTTAATCTTTATTGGAGTATAATTGCTTTACAATGGTGTGTTTTTTCTAGTTTCTTAACTTAAATAGTCATATTTTCATGTGGCTTTCTTTTAACATTAATAATAACTTTTTCTGAATAAAGTAATGGCCATGTCACATAAGCTATGATATAAACTGATATTTTGGTATTTGCTTATCTAGATAATTTGTGATATTCTAAATTTCTTCTTTAATTGAGGGTTTGTTTTAATTTTAAGTAATTAAGAATTTTACAGTAATTGTAATGTTGGTTTCTAGTTTTATTGGCCATAATTAGAAACGTGACCTGAAAAATCTCCAAATTTTTATTATTTTATGCTCTTATTCATGCCTGTTAATCAAAAAATAATGCTTGCTTTTGCACATAGCTAAAATGTTTCTCTAGAACATATTGCTTTGAGCTTTTAAGTACATGAGTGAAATGCAAGGTAGCCTGTTTTTTATTGCACTGATCACTAAAATTTTTCTAACGGGTTATATTAAAACCTACTGCTACTATCATTTTATTTGGTCCAAGTCATTCTTGTTTTATAGAGCTTCATCACACGTTCAGTGCATTCAGGTAAATACCATCTTGATTGTACCAATAGTTACTCGATCTTCTTTGTGCACTTTGCATTTTAACCTCCTACAAGAGCTTCTGACTTGTGTTATGGAACTTATTTCAGTATTATGAAATAATTATTATTATGTCAGTATTTCTCATGTACTGTGATAATGTATATATTTGGTTTTATTCTTATACTTTAATCTCATTTGATCTATTTATCATTTCATTTTTATCTTTGTTGTTCTCATTTTTACTCCTTCTGGCAAGTTTTGTTTGTTTTTTGTATTATTCCTCATACCCTCCATCCATATGCCTGATTACTTTAGAAAGATAACCATAGTTTTCAACACTGGTTATATATCCATTCCTAATAGTTATGATGAAACCTACACTTCTCTATTGACAACGCTAGATTAAGCAGTCACGCAGCCAACCAAGGCAGTTTCCTTGCCCACTGCATTTCCCTGGCACCAAGTGAAAATATTAGAATGCTTTTACTCCAAGTCTGTCTCCACTTAGCCAACCACCCCCATCATATATTCATACTATATTACCCTCAACACTTTTCTATTATACTTGAATAATTTCTTACCTGAAATGGATGAGTAGCATGCATATTGAATCCTGCATTCTCCCCAAAAAAATATTTTTCCTAAGAGGAAAATGATCCTTAGAGTTCTGACCTTAAAGTATATAATCAATTATATGTTCCTATATCCCCCACTTGATATTTGAGGCCTTTAATTTCAATGCCATTTGGGAGCCATTGAGCCTTTCTAAATTTTACATTTAAGTCATTCTTCCACTCAGGAAAAGGTTCTATTATTTCTTTCATTATTATCTATCCTCTATTTATTCTTCTTCCCTCTTAGTCATCAGTTAATTATCTTTCACTTCTGACTTCCATTTCTTCTTATCTGTCTTGTAAGCTACTTATTCCATTAGATTTTCAAAGACAATAATTAAGTTCTCACCCAGTGATGTATTTTTTAAATTCTTTAACTGTACTGTGAAATCCAGAATTTTTTATTTCAGAAAGTAGTTTTTTGTTGTTGTTCCATTTCAACTACTTGAAAGTTTAATTCTTTGTTTCTGTGTTAAGGCCCCATGTTATTTCTCCATTGGTTTTCCCTCAAGATTAATCACCTTTTTTAACTAGTGAGTGTACTCATCCTGAGTCATATTAAATTAGTCATTTGCAATCTAATATAGCCATACCTTAGAAGTGCTTGAGAACATTTTAAGATATACTGGTACCTGAGCCACAGCCACAACTATTCTCATTTCATGGTCTGCATAGCATCCAGGCATAGGTATTTTTGGAAATTTTAATGTGTATCCAAAGACAGAAAGACTCCCTGGAGCTGTTAGGACACAAGATGGCACCCCCAGGCAGGGGGAAATGTTGTGATTCAGCCCCCTGGGCCAGGTGCTCTGTACCTCTGTGCAGATTTAAACAATGAGGAAGCCCATCCCAAGGACCAGAGGCCACAGGAAGCAGACAGTGGCAGCTCTTTCTAAGAAGATCTGCCCCCATCTGTTGGCAGAGCAGAGGCCTGGGCCATCACTCCAGATCATCAAGTCCCCTGCACCTGCCCTCTTTCAGAAACATCTCAGGAAACCTCACCACCAGAAACACACCCTTGAGGCACCATCTGTGCACACTGGGTGGATCCCCCATGGGAGCTGTGAGGAAAAGAGAGTCGGGTACGCATGTGCAGGCCATCATCTTCCAGATCCCTCTCCTTGGGCTTGGCTGTGCACTCCACATGCTGTAGCACAACGCCTTGCCCAGGTGCTAAATCTTTGGTAGTAAATGAGGTTTGAGTCATCCCTGCCCTACAATCCTTAAATCCTGGGAAATCTTCCAACTCCAAAGTGATATAATGACTGCTTTAAGAATGCCTATCTACAAATCAGTTATGCTTAGAAATCAACACTGAGACTTTTTTGTTTATACTTACTCTCCCTACTTATTACAAACAGTATTTTTTCCATGTATAGGTCGGTGATCCGCACTCTCTGTGAGATTGCAGAAAACATGTCTTAGCCATTGATGACTTCCCAATGTCCTGCACAATGTCTGGCACATAAGTGGTCAATAAATGTTTGATGAAAAAATATGGTGTTTTCCATAAAGCACCTCCTCACAGGGGCATCGAAGGATTAAATCAGAGAATATATGTAAAACACTTAGTTTCCTGCACAGATTAAATAATAAATAAATCATAGCCCTTGTTTCACTTGAATCAAATTCCTGCTTCTTTCAAATGGACCTATATAATTCATACCATTTTCTCTTTGTCATTCTATCTTTTCTCTCACCAATGATAACAGTGGGAAGTTAATCACAAATATATATTAATCATTTTATTATTTGACAGTAGTCCCCTGTACTCTCTTCCCAGCTCCTTCCCAATATACACTGTATAAGTGCAATATTGTTATTTAAGAAGAGAAAAATGCTTTCCATTTCCACGCTAATTATTTGTACAATGGGCCCTAAATTCCCCATTCATTAAGAAAAAAATGACTGTGTCAGATTAAACTATAGGGTACACATGCCACACATGAACTGTTCTGCAGTGATTATGCAGAATGTCAAGAGCACCAAGGTTGAGTGTAATTAGGTAATTCACAAAGCTCTTATTCTAAAAGCTAATGAACTATGCTGAAACTCTCTTACAGTCACATCCTCCTGTGCTAAGCAACATGGGATTTGAAAAAATTAAAACAAAAATAAATTTCATACAGTATTTTTACTGGCTTTCTGTCTGTTAACATCTTGGTGGAAATCTTAAAGAGAACAAAATAGCCAACTCAATTTATTTATTTTCCAAATATCACTCTGGCACACTGTGATAATTACATAAAGTACTAATGGCATTTAAATTTTATTTAGTCATTAGACCTCTTTAGAGTTTTAGCTCCAGAATCCAAAGTGCTTTATGAAGAATTGATAAGCCCCATTATCCAGAAAGTAAGGAGCAAAAGAACTCATTTAATTATACATAACTGTGTGCTGATGTTTTTGCCTATATTTATAGAGGCAAGAGGTCAGAATACCACTAAATTTAATGTCAGCAGAAGCAGCAGCATTATCATCACCATGAAATAATAATACCATTGCTGGGACTTCCCTGGTGGTCCAGTGGTTAAGACTCTGCGCTCCCAACGCAAGGGGCCCGGGTTCAATCCCTGGTCAGGGAACTAGATCCCACATGCTGCAACTAAGAGTTGGCATGCCACAACTAAAAAGATCCTGCATGCCGCAATGAAGATCCCACGTGCCGCAACGAAGACCGGGCGCAGCCAAATAGATAAATATTTTTTTTTAATACCATTGTTTATTGAGCCCTTACAGTGTGCCAGACACCATTCTAGATGTTTAACCTCAGAATAATCCTATGAGGCAATGATCATTAATTGCATTTTACAGACAAGGAAACTGAAACTCTAAGAGTTTTAGTAACTTGCCAAACATTGCACAGCTACTGAATACCAAAGCCACTGCTTAAACTGAGGTCTGACTCCTACACTTCTTATACTAGCACATGCTATTCTAACACAGGTCCATGTATATGACACTTACTTGATGTCCCTAAAGCTATGGCACCCTGGGAAAATCACAGTGCACAATCCCTTTCTATCAAAAGTTTTTATGCAAGCATGTCTGCCCAAGCATGTCTGGGCTCGTGTGAAGAGATGCCTCCTACTGCAATAAAAAGGAGGGAAGTCAGGAAGAGGCAGCTAATGGAAGGAAAGATATGAAAAGTAGGAAATGCTTTCAAAGACAAACATTTGTTCACAAGTTCACAAGAATTTCAACTGGCCAAACCGTTTTGCCCATCAAAGGTCACATTTCGAAGATTAATCAGTATATCACTTTATGGTAAGTGCTTTTAAAAGAGTTCTAAACAATTTGTATTTTTAGGTCAATCAAAAGGTCTCACTGCAGGACTGATTCAATCAGTAATCTCCTCAAGAAAATCTCTTTATATAGTTGGTACAAGGACCACCTGTTTGCAAGCTTCTTTCCAAGGGAGCACAAAGTTCAAGTCATCAGATTTGGTAATAATGCATTGGGGGAGGGGTGGAGATGACCTACCACTTCTACTTTTGGGGATCATCTGGGAGCTCCTAGGAATGTTGATTGGAAAACCAAGGTCCTTATGACTCATATCGTTAATACATTTGGTTTTACGGGGTGAAGTCTGGGCCTCTTGAACCAGACCAGTCAGTTGTTTTGACGTGGCCTTAACTCCTACCTGTATAAGACATATGCTGTCAGCGTGCAGAATGCTCCCACGTGTCCTTCCCAGGCAATATCTACCAAACCAAGAAGTAACAGCTACTCCAACTCTTCTGCCTTCTATAACTGTTGATTAGTTTTGCCTGTTCTTGAACTTCACATAAATGAAATCATACACTATTGACTAGATTTACAACTGGATTCTTGAGCTTTTCATTACATCTGTGAGATTCAGCCATATTGTCCTGTGTAGCAAAAGTTCATTTTTCTTTCTGTTATATTCTTTTATATGAATATACCACAATGTCTCCATTCTCTTGTGGATGGGCATTTAGCTGCTTTTTAGGACTGGGATATTTTGAATAACACTGCTGTGGATAATCCTGTACTTGTCTTTTGGTGGATTCAGTTCTCTGTGGTATGCACCTATGAATAGGTACACTGCTCCATAGGGTAGATGTAAGTTTAACTTTAATAGGTACTTCCAAATAGGGATACCAATTTATACTTCTTGAGATTTATTTTATGGCTCAGTATATTATATATCTTGAAAGTTCCATGCCACTTGAAAAGAATGTGTATTCAAATGATAGAACATTGTGTTTTATTAAGCATCAATTAGAACAAGGAGGTTGCTACTAGTGCTGTTCATGTCATCCATTCTATTGATTTTTTTTGGTCTAAGTGTTGTATTAAGATGACGTGAATATCTCCAACTATGATTGTGCAATTATCTATTTTCCCTTTAATCTTATCTATTTTTGCTTCATGTATTTTGAAGTTCTATTATTAGGCACATATGTATTAATAATTGTTATGTCTTTGTGATGAGCTGGCATTTTTTCATGACAAAATGTCCCTCTTTATCAATATTCTTGTCTTCAGGTCCATCTTGTCTAATATTAATATAGCCATTGCATCTTTCTCATGTTTACTGTCTGCATGGCATATCTTTTCCCATCCTTTTGCTGTCACTCTTTATTAGTTTTTATAATTAAAGTATGTTTTTTGTTTTTTTTAATCTTTATTGGAGTATAATTGCTTTACAATGGTGTGTTAGTTTCTGCTTTATAACAAAGTGTATCAGTTATACATATACATATGTTACCATATCTCCTCCCTCTTGCGTCTCCCTCCCTCCCACCCTCCCTATCCCGCCCATCCAGGTAGTCACAAAGCACTGAGCTGATCTCCCTGTGCTATGCGGCTGCTTCCCACTAGCTATCTATTTTACGTTTGGTAGTGTATATATGTACATGTCATTCTCTCACTTTATCACAGCTTACCCCTCCCCCTCCCCATATCCTCAAGTCCATTCTCTAGTAGGTCTGTATCTTTATTCCCATCTTGCCCCTAGGTTCTTCACGACATTTCTTTTTTTCTTAGATTCCACATATATGTGTTAGCATATGGTATTTGTCTTTCTCTTTCTGACTTACTTCACTCTGTATGACAGATTCTAGGTCCATCCACCTCACTACAAATAACTCCATTTTGTTTCTTTTTATGGCTGAGTAATATTCCATTGTATATATGTGCCACATCTTCTTTATCCATTCATCCGATGATGGACGCTTAGGTTGTTTCCAACTCCTGGCTATTGTAAATAGAGCTGCAATGAACATTTTGGTACATGACTCTTTTTGAATTATGGTTTTCTCAGGGTATATGCCCAGTAGTGGGATTGTTGGGTCATATGGTAGCAACCCAATCCAAAAATGGGCAGAAGACCTAAATAGACATTTCTCCAAAGAAGATATACAGACTGCCAACAAACACATGAAAGAATGCTCAACATCACTAATCATTAGAGAAATGCAAATCAAAACTACAATGAGATATCATCTCACACCAGTCAGAATGGCCATCATCAAAAAATCTAGAAACAATAAATGCTGGAGAGGGTGTGGAGAAAAGGGAACACTCTAGCACTGCTGGTGGGAATGTGAATTGGTACAGCCACTATGGAGAACAGTAAAGTATGTTTTTGTAGATAGGATTTAATTGGATCTTGCTTCTTTTTTTTCCTCCTGCTTGACAATCTCTGTCATTTAACTGGCATATTCATTTCACTTACATTGAATATAACTTTAGATAAAGCTTGATTTTGGTTGACCATTTTGCTGTTTAATTTCTAATTGTCCCATCTGTTTTTCTTTTCTCTATACCTTCTTTTCTGCCTCATTTTGAGCTAATGAAATACGTTCAGTATTTCATTTAAGTTACTTTATTGGCTTTTTAGCTATATATCTTTGCACCTTTTTCATGTTAACTTAGAGCTTACATTATGAATAATAAAATTATCACAATCAATTCAGTGTTAACAGTGTACCATCTTACATGAAATGTATAAATTTTCAACAGTGTAAGTCTATTAACCTTAAATTCCCACTCTTTGGCTATTGTTGTGATACATATTCTATCTTCATGTGTTATAAACTGCACAAGTAGAATATGTTATAAACAGCACAATTTAGAGTTGTCATTTTTGCTTTACATGGTCAAATCTTAAAGAACATCATTGCCTCTTGCGTGGACCAGTACCGTAGCCTCTCAGCTAACTTTCCACTTCCATTCTTTCCTTCCTTTTTCATGTCATTTTTTACACAAGAGCCAGAGATATTTGCTTTCAAATGTAAAATGGACGATGCCACATGTCCCAAGCTTAATTTGCCTCAAGGGCTTCCCAGGATGAAATGCAGACTCCTGAAGTGGTCTTGTATTAATCTGCCAAGGCTTCTATGACAAAATACCAGAGGCTGGAGGGCTTAAACAATAGAAATTTATTTTCTCACAATTCTGGAGGTTAGAAGTCCATGATCAAGGTGCCAGTAAATTCAGTTTCTAGTCAGATCACTCTTCCTGACTTATAGAAAGCCTCATTCTTTCTGTGTCATCATTTGGTCTTTCCTCTGTGAGTGCTGGGGGAGAGAGAGAGAGAACTCTAGTATCTCTTCTTCTTATAAGGACATTAGTCCTATCATATAGAACCCTACTCTTAATGAGCTCATTTAACCTTAATTACCCCCTTAGAGACCCTATCTTCAAATATAGTCTCATTTGGGATTAGGGCTTCAATATAAGAATTGGGGCTCAGGGGCACGACTCATTCCACAACAGGTCTGAAATGCTCTGCCTGGGGCTAAGGAGGAAAAGATCTGACTGGCTTGTACACAACCCAAAACAACACACAGGCACAAACACAACAGTTTAACCCTATTAAGGAGTCTATATCAACGCAGGATGGACCTCACAAGGCCTTTCTCCATATGTATAATTTTTATGGACTCGGACCCTGCCTCTCTGAGCAATTTGAATTCTGAAAAAAGGAAATATTTTGAACTAGTGAAATTTCAATACAATTTAAACCTAGGTATGATCCAGGCATGGTCCATCGGAACTCCCCTGTGCCTCCATGTTACATCTCTATGTGAGTCCTGAGTATACATGGATAGAGTTCTGCATGCTCAGGAGGATCCCCAACACAGGGTCCTAATAACAAGTAGCTGGTGCTCAAGGAGCCCTAAGAAGGCGGCCAGGGAGAAGGAGAGAAGTTGAAACAAAAGTAAGTGAGTTAAAAGATAAGAGTTGACCCTGAACAACACGGGTTTGAACTGCACAGGTCCACTTACATGTGGATTTTTTTCAATAGTAAATCCTACAGTACTACACCATCCGAGTTGGTTGAATCAGCAGGTGCGAAACCATATATACAGAGAAGCTGTGTGTGCAAAGGAACCATGAATTTGAAGGGTTAACTATAAATTATACACAGATTTTCAACTACGCAGAAGGTTGGCACCCCTGATTCCCCCAGGTTGTTCAAGGGTCAACTATATACTCAAGCACTGATATTGTAGAAGATTCAATTAATTGCAGAGAAAAAGCAAAGACGTTGGTATAAAACTTGACCTAATTGCTGGCTACATCATTTTTCCATGACAAATGATTGATTGTTATAAGAAGATTGAGCAATTTCAGTTGACCCTTACCCAGAAACAAAAAGAGAAATAGTTCACTAAAATAATTTGGAAATTATTTTTTAAGACCTCAACAAAAAAGCTATGTCTCCTATCTCCTAGGCCTGTGTGAAAATGAAAAGTTATCTTCTGTGGTAACATATAACAAGTCTGACTCTTGTGTAGATGTGCCCTTTATTCATTATTTTAACTGATCTGAATGTTTGCCTGAGCTGTCAATAATGGGTGTTTTCAAATGTAAGAGCAAATACAGCTCCGCCTATTCCACGTGGCAGCTCGTTCCAAGTGCTGAAACTGATGGACCCAAAGAAGACTCCACTCTTAATGTTTTTCATTCATTCACCAACATTTATATTAGTTTCCTATCATCACTCTAACAAATAACCACAAACATAGTGGCCTACAGTTTTGTAGATCAGACAACTGATATGGGTGTCATCCAGCTACAATTAAGGTATTGGAAGGACTGTGTTCCTTTCTGGAGGCTCTAGGGGAAGATCCTTTTCCATGGTCATACAGGTTACCGGTGTTTCAGTTCCTGTATTTGTAGAACCAAGATCTCTGTTTCCCTCCTGGCAATACACTGAGGGCCATTTCCAGCCTCATAGGATGTCCACACTCCTTGGCTCACTGCCCCCTTCCTCCACCTTTAAAGGCAGCAATGGTGAGTCCTCCTCATACTCTGAATCTTTCCCTCTTCTTCCATTGCTTCTCTCTGTGACCAAGCCAGATTAGATTGGGTCCACCTGAATAATCCAGAATAAAGTCCACATCTCAAGGTACATACCCTTAATCATATCTTCGAAGTTCCTTTTGCCATGGAAGGTAATATATTCACAGGTTCCAGGGATTAGAGCATGGACATCTTTAAGAGGGCCATTATTCTGCCTACCACACCATTGCAAGAAGGTCTTTAGGTCCATATATTGAGTGTCTCATTGCTGCAGTATTTTTAGGCTCGCTCCTCTTCTTCCCCATTATCATGCAGAGAAAGTCACTGTCACGTGCACAAAGGTTATCATTTCCACTTGCACTGGATTTTTAGCCTCTCAGATTTGGTGGACACCTGAATGGTGTCACTTAGACTCTGTTCCTCAGTAAAGACCAGCCTTGTCATCACTCCAGCTGCAGAGTCTCTGCAAAGGGTCTAATTCTATATTTATATTCTCCAATATTCATGCCCAACACCTGCAAAATCAGCCCTTTTGTGAACCATTAATGTTATCATAAAATGAAAAAGATGAGAGAACATAGCAATAACTCTTGGTATTGATCACTTCCAAGAAAGGTGCTTCAAAATGACTTCAATTTAAGACCAAAAAAATATATTAATGACTAAATGAACAAAAACAAGGGGAAGGAAGGATTCCTCTTTAAAGTTAAATAGATTTAAATTAAACAATTTGTTAATTGATCTACCACTTGAATCTATTAAAATCACATACAACGATTTGGCTTTTGTATTGAAAAATAAAGCTAATAGATATTATTTCTTATGTCTGAATCCTTTCTAGATACAAATAAAAATAAATGATAATTCAGTTAAAGAAAATGGGGTCTGATTATGTATTCATTTATTTTTGCACAATCTGCATTAAGACCAAGTGCATGTAAAAGAGGCGAATGTCTCATCTCCATGGCTGTGACCCCATTTTCTCAATGCTGGTGGCTTTGCCTGCATCTGTTCCATATGCTGCTGTTTAGGACATAACTTGCAAACCTGGAAAGTGTATTTAAAATAAATCCCTATGGCTGTCTAAGGCTACTCACCTATCATCAAGATTACCTCTCCTCCTTTCCTCCCTTATTTTTCTTCTTTGCACTTATGACTTATCCTATATAATAAAGCTCATTTATTTGTGTATAAATAAAATGGCTATACTGACATATAACAGTAGCTGTGAGGCACCCCACCCTTTGATGCAGCATCAGCAGTGTGGGTTGCACAGTCCAGAATGTTATATAAATAATAGTAATGACATCATAGAGCCAAGGCAAGGGATATGACATTTATTATAAATGAATCATTATTCTTAGAAGGTTTTATTTGAATCCTTCTCTTTCCTTTTAGCCTCAGGGGAGGAAAATGTTTATTTGATTTTTTTTTTTATTGTCCACATATCTTCTGTTGCTCAGTTCAATTTTTTCCCCCTCAGGTGAACTAAAAACAGCAACGGCAAAGACCTGGGTGATGGTAGGACAATTCTGAATACCAACAGCCATGAGAAAGTGATTCAGCATGTGTTATGCAGAAACCAAACTCACAGACTAACTTCTCTGCCTGGCTGGCTTCAGTGGGAGCATCTAGTCATCTCTGAAAAAGAATGCAGGCTTGGGGCTTCCCTGGTGGCGCAGTGGTTGGGAGTCCGACTGCCGATGCAGGGGACACGGGTTCATGCCCCGGTCTGGGAAGATCCCACATGCCGCGGAGCGGCTGGGCCCGTGAGCCATGGCCGCTGAGCCTGCGTGTCCGGAGCCTGTGCTCCGCAACAGGCGAGGCCACAACAGTGAGAGGCCCGCGTACCGCAAAAAAAAAAAAAGAATGCAGGCTTTGTTCAGAATGTTCTGCCTTAGATAAGTGCCCAGGAAATCAAGTAACTACCTCTAACTCAAGGTCTAATATCATGGTAGAGCACAGGAGCTATGAATTTCCTTCCCACATGAGCTGGCAGCTCTGTGGTCTGAAGTAAGTCCCTAAATTCTCAGTCCCCACTACTTATCTATATAATGAACATTCTCTAGTAGAATCATAGGCTTCCTTCCAGCTAGAACGGAAGTTCTATAATTTTAGTCATTCATTGCTGCGTAGAATTCAGAGGCACAAAATGATCGTAACCTAGTACAGAAACGAGTTTTTTTTTCCTTGAGGTCCAGTCTACATCCACTTTCAAGGACAAAGAGAATAGCTGATGAGGAGTCCTATTTCAGCCTATCATTCATTCTATAGATAAAAGGAAAATCTGAAAGCAACACACTGGCAATGCCCCTTCCCATGTAGCCTCAGGAATTAATATTTAACTCACTTCAACCATCATTTGTTGAACTCCAACTATGTGCCATGATGTGCTGGTTGGTACAACCACAATGAGAAATGAGACAACAGCTATAATATTAAGATTAATATGATCAGGATAATTTAAAAATATTTTGCAAGACTACCTGCAATACAATATGCTAAGGGTGATAATAAGTGCTGGCACAAGAAGTGTAAGGTCAAATGAAATTTATTTTGACACAATGCCTGTTTGTCCAAGGAAACAGTATCTATGTACTAAAACCGTGCACTAAGAGAAGATAAAATTAACTGCCTCTGAAAAGCTGACATTAAAACAGAACCGATGCTTTTGTGCTAAATAAAGACATCCATTTGTCCACTCTTCATACGTATGGTAAAATCACAATGGAATGTAAAGGGAAATAAAAGTTAATGATTTTGGAAGAAAGCTGCATGATGCTAATGCTCCCTTGGGAATAAACAGCTGAGGAGCAACTTACAGGGTTCTGTGAGATGATGGTCAGTTTCCAGTCCATTCTACAGAATCAATACAGTGTCTTGGACTTACAATAAGACTCACAAGTCATAGATTGACTTGGTCATGTATCAACTTCCACGCAGCACGGCTCTCAACGCCTCTCATCGACAAGCATTGCTGAGCGAAAACCTGTGATCAGAATCTGCAACTGGAGTGGATTACTGCCCACACTTAAACTGGCAGGGAAATGGAGTGGACAACCAACAGCAAAAAAGTATCAACACTTTCAGGACACTATATGTCAATTCCAGAATTGATTTCCAAAGTCAAAACTGAAACTGCCATCAGAGGCTTCCTCTGAAATTCCATTTCATAGATGAGGTTTGTCTCAATGAAAATTAACATTCTGCACAAATCATAAAGGTCCAGAGAATCATATTAATGTGCAACCTTCTTTTTGATGTGCCTTTCTCATGGGAAAATATGTGAAGAAATAGAATAAGAAATAATGTTGCAATCAGGTAGAAAAGTGTGCTTTATTAAAGCACAGTTTTCTGATGCCATCATTCCAGAAGTGCTTGCTGTCCAGGCAAAGGGAAGACAATTGGCTTCACCCAATTCCTGTTTGTGTTTTGACTTCTTTGAGCTAGTAATCAAAAACTATACAAAGGAGAGAGAGAAGATGGCGGAAGAGTAAGACGCGGAGATTACCTTCCTCCCCACAGATACACCAGAAATGCATCTACACGTGGAACAACTCCTACAGAACACCTACTGAACAGAAGACCTACTGGCAGAAGACCTCAGACCTCCCAAAAGGCAAGAAACTCCCCACGTACCTGGGTAGGGCAAACGAAAAAAGGAAAAACAGAGACAGAAGGATAGGGACGGGACCGGCACCAGTGGGAGGGAGCTGTGAAGGAGGAAAGGTTTCCACACATTGAGAAGCCCCTTCGCGGGCGGAGACTGCGGGTGGCGGAGGGGAAAAGCTTCGGAGTCGCGGAGGAGAGCGCAGCAACAGGGGCGCGAAGGGCAAAGCGGAGAGATTCCCGCACAGAGGATCGGCGCCGACCGACAATCACCAGCCCTAGAAGCTCGTCTGCTCCCCTGCTGGGGCGGGAGGGGCTGGGAGCTGAGGCTCGGGCTTTGGTCAGAGCGCAGGGAGAAGACTGGGTTTGGCGGCGTGAACACAGCCCGCAGGGGGTTAGTGCACCACGGCTGGCCGGGAGGCAGTTCTTGGGAAAGTCTGGCCCTGCCGAGGAGGCAAGAGACTTTTTCTTCCTCTTTGTTTCCTGGTGCGCGAGGAGAGGGGATTAAGAGCGCTGCTTAGGGCTTCCCTGGTGGCGCAGTGGTTGAGAGTCGGCCTGCCGATGCAGGGGATGCGGGTTCGTGCCCCAGTCTGGGAAGATCCCACATGCCTTGGAGCGGCTGGGCCCGTGAGCTATGGCCGCTGGGCCTGCGCGTCCGGAGCCTGTGCTCCTCAACGGGAGAGGCCACAGCAGTGAGAGGCCCGCGTACCGAAACAAAAAAACAAGTGCTGCTTAAATGACCTCCAGAGATGGGCGCAAGCCGCGGCTAAGCGCGGACCCCAGAGACAGGCCTCTGCTGCTGCCGCCACCAAGAAGCCGGTGTGCGAGCACAGGTCACTCTCCACACCTCCCCTCCCGGAGCCTGTGCAGCCCGCCAACGCCAGGGTCCCGGGATCCAGGGACGGCTTCCTCGGGAGAACGCACAGTGCGCCTCAGGCTGGTGCAACGTCCCGCCGGCCTCTTCCGCCGCAGGCTCGCCCCGCGCTCCGTGCCCCTCCCTCCCCCGACCTGAGTCAGCGGCCTCTTTAACCCCGTCCTGTCTGACCGAAGAACAGATGCCCTCCGGCGACCTACACGCAGAGGCGGGGCCAAATCCAAAGCTGAACCCCGGGAGCTGTGCGAACAAAGAAGTGAAAGGGAAATCTCTCCCAGCAGCCTCAGGAGCAGCGGATTAAATCCCCACAATCAACTTGATGTACCCTGCATCTGTGGAACACATGAATAGACAACGAATCATCCCAAATTGAGGAGGTGGACTTTGAGAGCAAGATTTATTATTTTTTTCCCCTTTTCCTCTTTTTATGAGTGTGTATGTGTATTCTTCTGTGTGAGATTTTGTCTGTATAACTTTGCTTTCACCATTTGTCCTAGGGTTCTATCTATCCAGGTTTTTTTGTTTGTTTGTTTTAACTTTAAAAAAAATTTCTATCTTAATAATTTTTATTTTAATAATCTTATTTTATTTTATCTAACATTATTCTATTTTATCCTCTTTCTTTCTTCCTTCCTTCCTTCCCTCCTTCCCTCCTTCCTTTCTTTCTTCCTTTCCTTCCTTCCCTCCTTCCTTCCTTTCTTTCTTTGTTTCTTACTTTCTATCTTTCTTTCTACTCTTTCTCCCTTTTATTCTGAGCCATGTGGATGAAAGGCTCTTGGTGCTGCAGCCAGGAGTCAGTGCTGTGCCTCTGAGGTGGGAGAGCCAACTTCAGGACACTGGTCTACAAGAGACCTCACAACCCCACATAATATAAAACGGGAAAATCTCCCAGAGATCTCCATCTCAACACCAGCACCCAGCTTCACGCAACGACCAGCAAGCTACAGTGCTGGACACCCTATGCTAAACAACTAGCAAGACAGGAACACAACCCCACCCATTAGCAGAGAGGCTGCCTAAAATCATAGTAAGTCCACAGACACCCCAAAACGTGGACCTGCCCACCAGAAAGACAAGATCCAGCCTCAAACATCAGAACACAGGCACTAGTCCCCTCCACCAGGAAGCCTACATAACCCACTGAACCAACTTTAGCCACTGGGGACAGACACCAAAAACAACAGGAACTACGAACCTGAAGCCTGCAAAAAGGAGACCCCAAACACAGTAAGATAAGCAAAATGAGAAGACAGAAAAACACCCAGCAGATGAAGGAGCAAGATAAAAACCCACCAGACTTAACAAATAAAGAGGAAATAGGCAGTCTATCTGAAAAAGAATTCAGGATAATGATAGTAAAGATGATTCAAAACCTTGGAAATAGAATTAACAAGGACCTAGAAGAACTAAAGATGAAACAAGCAACAATGAACAACACAATAAATGAAATTAAAAATACTCTAGATGGGATCAATAGCAGAATAACTGAGGCAGAAGAACAGATAAGTGACCTGGAAGACAAAATAGTGGAAATAACTACTGCAGAGCAGAATAAAGAAAAAAGAATGAAAAGAACTGAGGACAGTCTCAGAGACCTCTGGGACAACATTAAACGCACCAACATTCGAATTATAGGGGTTCCAGAAGAAGAAGAGAAAAAGAAAGGGACTGTGAAAATATTTGAGGAGATTATAGTTGAAAACTTCCCTAATATGGGAAAGGAAATAGTTAATCAAGTCCAGGAAGCACAGAGAGTCTCATACAGGATAAATCCAAGGAGAAACACGCCAAGACACATATTAATTAAACTATCAAAAATTAAATACAAAGAAAACATATTAAAAGCAGCAAGGGAAAAACAACAAATAACACACAAGGGAATCCCCATAAGGTTAACAGCTGATCTTTCAGCAGAAACTCTTCAAGCCAGAAGGGACTGGCAGGACATATTTAAAGTGATGAAGGAGAAACACCTGCAACCAAGATTAATCTACCCAGCAAGGATCTCATTCAGATTTGATGGAGAAATTAAAACGTTTACAGACAAGCAAAAGCTGAGAGAGTTCAGCACCACCAAACCAGCTTTACAACAAATGCTAAAGGAACTTCTCTAGGCAAGAAACACAAGAGAAGGAAAAGACCTACAATAACAAACCCAAAACAATTAAGAAAATGGGAATAGGAACATAC
>RJWK010031634.1:0-24111 GCA_004363435.1 Platanista minor | reverse complement strand
TTTGTTGAGAAATTTTTGTTTTGTTTTGTTTTTTTTTTTTTTTGGTACGCAGACCTCTCACTGTTGTGGCCTTTCCTGTTGCGGGGCACAGGCTCCGGTTGGGCGGGCCCAGCGGCCATGGCTCACGGGCCCAGATGCTCCACGGCATGTGGGATCTTCCCAGACCGGGGCACGAACCCTCATCCCCTGTATCGGCAGGCGGACACTCAAGCACTGCGCCACCAGGGAAGCCCTTTGTTGAGGATTTTTGCATCTATGTTCATCAGTGATATTAGTCTGTAATTTTCTTTTTTTTGTAGTTTCTTTGTCTGGTTTTGGTATCAGGGTGATGGTGGTCACATAGAATGAATATGGGAGTGTTCCTTCTTCTGCACATTTTTGGAAGAGTTTGAGAAGTGTTAGGTCTTCTCTAAATGTTTGATAGAATTCACCTGTGAAGCCATCTGGTCCTGGACTTTTGTTTGTTGGAAGATTTTTAATCACAGTTTCTATTTCATTACTTGTGATTTGTCTGTTCATGTTTTCTATTTCTTCCTGGTACAGTCTTGGAAGGTTATACTTTTCTAAGAATTTGTCCATTTCTTCCAGGTTGTCCATTTTATTGGCATAGAGTTGCTTGTAGTCGTCTCTTAGGATGCTTTGTATTTCTGCGGTGTCTCTTGTAACTCCTCCTTTTTCATTTCTACTTTTATTTTTATTTATTTATTTATTTTTTTGCGGTATGTGGGCCTCTCACTGTTGTGGCCTCTCCCTTTGCGGAGCACAGGCTCCGGACGCGCAGGCTCAGCGGCCATGGCTCACGGGCCTAGCCGCTCCACGGCACGTGGGATCTTCCCGGACCGGGGCACGAACCGGTGTCCCCTGCATCGGCAGGCAGACTCTCAACCACTGCACCACCAGGGAAGCCCTCTACTTTTATTGATTTGAGTCCTCTCCAGTCTTTTCTCGATGAGTCTGGCTAAAGGTTTATCAATTTTGTTTAACTTCTCAAAGAACCAGCTTTTAGTTTTATTGATCTTTGCTATTGTTTTCTTTGTTTCTATTTCATTTACTTCTGCTCTGATCTTTATGATTCCTTTCCTTCTATTAACTTTGGGTTTTGTTTGTTCTTCTTCCTCTAGCTCCCTTAGGGGTAAAGTTAGATTGTTTATTTGAGATTTTTGTTGTTTTTTGAGGTAGGATTGTATTGCTATAAACTTCCCTCTTAGAACTAACCGCTTTTGCTGCATCCCATGGGTTTTGCATCATCGTGTTTTCATTGTCATTTGTCTCTAGGTATTTTTTGATTGCCTCTTTGATTTCTTCATTGATCTCTTGGTTATTTAGTAATGTATTGTTGAGCCTCCATGTGTTTGTGTTTTTTACGTTTTTTCCCATGTAATTTATTTCTAATCTCACAGCATTCTGGTCGGAAAAGATGCTTGATACAATTTCAGTTTTCTTAAATTTACCAAGGCTTGATTAGTGACCGAAGATGTGATCTATCCTGGAGAATGTTCCGTGTTCACTTGACACAAAAGTGTAATCTGCTGTTTTTGGATGAAATGTCCTATAAATATCAATTAAATCTATCTGGTCTATTGTGTCATTTAAAGCTTGTGTTTCCTTATTAATTTTATGTCCATTTAACAAGTGAGGTGTTAAAGTCCCCCACTGTTATTGTGTTACTGTCAGTTTCCTCTTTTATAGCTGTTAGCATTTGCCTTATGTATTGAGGTGCTGCTATGTTGGGTGCATATATATTTATAATTGTTATATCTTCTTCTTGGATTCATCCCTTGATCATTATGTAGTATCCTTTCTTGTGTCTTGTAACATTCTTTATTTTAAAGTTTATTTTATCTGACGTGAGTATTGCTACTCCAGGTTTCTTTTGATTTCCATTTGCATGAAATATCTTTTTCCGTCCCCTCACTTTCAGTCTGTATGTGTCCCTAGGTCTGAAGTGGGTCTCTTGTAGACAGCATATACCTGGATCTAGTTCTTGTATCCATTCAGTGAGCCTGTGTCTTTTGGTTGGAGCATTTAAACCATTCACATTTAAGGTCATTATCGATGTGCATCTTCCTATTACCATTTTGTTAATTGTTTTGGGTTTGTTTCTGTAGGTCCTTTTCCTCTCTTGTGTTTCCCACTTAGAGGAGTTTCTTTAGCATTTGTTGTAGAGCTTGTTTGGTGGTGCTGAATTCTCTTAGCTTTTGCTTGTCTGTAGAGTTCTTGACTTCTCCGTTGAATCTGAATGAGATCCTTGCCTGGTAGAGTAATCTTGGTTGTAGGTTCTTCCCTTTCATCACTTCAAATATATCGTGTCAGTCTCTTCTGGCTTGTAGAGTTTCTGCTGAGAAATCAGCTGTTAACCTTATGCGAGTTCCCTTGTATGTTATTTGTCGTTTTTCCCTTCCTGCTTTCAATAATTTTTCTTTGTCTTTAATTTTTACCAATTTGATTACTATATGTCTCGTGTTTCTCCTTGGGTTTTTCGTGCCTGGGACTCTCTGCACTTCCTGGACTTGGGTGGCTATTTCCTTTCCCATGTTAGGGAAGTTTTTGACTATAATCTCTTCAGATATTTTCTCGGGTCCTTTCTCTCTCTCTTCTCCTTCTGGGACCCCTATAATGCGCATGTTTTTGTGTTTAATGTTGTCCCAGAGGTCTCTTAGGCTGTCTTCATTTCTTTTCATTCTTTTTTCTTTATTCTGTTCCACAGCAGTGAATTCCACCATTCTGTCTTCCAGGTCCCTTACCCGTTCTTCTGCCTCAGTTATTCTGCTATTGATTCCTTCTAGTGTAGTTTTCACTTCAGTTATTGTGTTGTTCATCTCTGTTTGTTTGTTCTTTCATTCTTCTAGGCCTTTGTGAAACATTTCTCGCACCTTCTCGATCTTTGCCTCCATTCTTTTTCCGAGGTCCTGGATCACCTTCACTGTCATTATTCTGAATTCTTTTTCTGGAAGGTTGCTGATCTCCACTTCATTTAGGTGTTTTTCTGGGGTTTTATCTTGTTCCTTCATCTGGTACATAGCCCTCTGCCTTTTCATCTTGTCTGTCTTTCTGTGAATGTGGTTTTTGTTCCACAGGCTGCAGGATTGTAGTTCTTCTTGCTTCTGCTCTTTTCCCTGTGGTGGATGAGGCTATCTAAGAGGCTTGTGCAAGTTTCCTGATGGGAGGGACTGGTGGTGGGTAAAGCTGGCTGTTGCCCTGGAGGGCAGAGCTCAGTAAAACTTTAATCTGCTTGTCTGCTGATGGGTGGGGCTGCATTCCCTCCCTGTTGGTTGTTTGGCCTGAGGTGACCCAACACTGGAGGCTCCCTGGGCTCTTTGGTGGAGCTAATGGAGGACTCTAGGAGGGCTCACACCAAGGAGTACTTCCCAGAACTTCTGCTGCCGGTGTCCCTGTTCTCACAGTGAGACAAAGCCGCCCCCGCCCCCCCGCCTCTGCTGGAGACCCTCCCACACTAGCAAGTAGGTCTGGTTCAGTCTCCTTTGGGGTCACTGCTCCTTCCCCCAGGGTCCCGATGCACACACTACTTTGTGTGTGCCCTCCAAGAGTGGAGTCTCTGTTTCCCCCAGTCCTGTTGAAGTCCTGCAGTCAAATCCCAGTAGCCTTCAAAGTCTGATTCTCTGGGAATTCCTCCTCCCATTTCCTGACCCCCAGGTTGGGAAGCCTGACATGTAGCTTAGAACTTCGCTCCGGTGGTGTACTTCTGTGGTATAATTATTCTCCAGTCTGTGAGTCACCCATCCAGCGGTTACGGGATTTGATTTTATCGTGATTGCGCCCCTCCTACTGTTTCACTGCAGCTTCTCCTTTGTCTTTGGATGTGGGGTATCTGTTTTGGTGAGTTCCAGTGTCTTCCTGTCAATGATTATTCAGCAGTTAGTTGTGATTCTGTTGCTCTTGCAAGAGGGAGGGGGCGCTTGTCCTTTTACTCCACCATCTTGAACCAATCCCTATTACTGTACATTTAAAAAATATCAATGTAATATACAGTTATCATCTGAGCAAGTGATATTGTGAATGTATCTTTCTAGATTAAGTAAAAAAAAAAAAATTGATAGCTACATTCCAAATGATGATCAATGTGATTAGCTTGCTCAACCTTTTTTTTAAGTTTCTCTGAAATGTGAAGTTTTTCTTCATTGGGCTTGAAGCAGTAGCCTAGGAGGAAATGATTTCAAACAGTTGATCAGCCTAAAAGTTGAAAGCCTAAACCACTTGCTAAAATACTAACTTTGATTACTGTTTTTGTTTGTTTGTTTTTGTAGTTTGACGCAGTACGTGATCATGGCCCTCAGAGTTGCAGTTGTTTGCTTGTAGTATTACTTCTCTTCCACCCCCTTCACGCATGGAAGAGAGTTTTGCAACTACCTTTTTTTGGCAGTCCTTTTTTATTATTATTCCTTGGAGAAATAGAAAGTGTTTTCTTCTTGTTCAAAGTGTGAGAGAAATGGCTGTCATTTCTTTCCTCTTTGGCTTTTGTTGAAATCATTTTACCTGGCCAGTAGCACCATAAAGACATAGAGCTTTGGAAAATTTATCCTGCAAAGATTTACTCAAAGGTTTACATCTCGGCTGTTCTTGTCAGGTAGAGTTTTCACAGAGGATTACTAAAAGAAAATGTTGGCTGTCATTAGCAGCATTTTGAGATGTATCTTTAGGTGCTACTGATTAGTGGTGACTGGAAATGAGGCAAGCATGCAATTAAAATAGAACTTGAAATGAATTGCGTATACCAATGCTAGACTTGACAGATGGAGATTCTGGATTAACAAGAAGACAAGTGCATTATGTATCGCTGTTGTTAGCATTTCAGAAATATGCCCACTTCTGTAAATGATATCTAGTTTTTATAAGGCATTTATTCTACAAGTTGTCAGGAATATGGTTATTTGGGATCATGGACATCACAAAGGACTGACTTTTTTAATGCACTCATGCATGTGTCTAGTTGTGAAAATGCAACTGTATACATGTAATATCTTGTTTTCATAATTTACATTTTCAGCAGTGACAGAAAGCAAGAATCACATAATTATTCTGAGACATTTTTAGCCACATTGCACTGAACAGTTTTTATATGGAATAAATGCTTGTTGGATGTTTCCCGAGTGAAATGACAGATACTTAACTTGTAAGTAGCTGAGCCTCTGTCGGTGAAATAATCCCCAGGTCTTGTGGTGCGGTCCTGCTCCGTTGTAGGCCACTTCTTCAAACGAAAAAATTGCAAGGTATTTTAAAGAGTGCCATTTATTCATTTCAAGTAGTCTTGAGAAGGAGTTAGGTCTAAGCATATTTATTAAATGACCAGTAAAGTTTTTTGGCTAGGAGCCGATGTCTTGCAACAAATAAGGGTAGCTCTGTGGGTGAGGCATTGGATGTACCTTTAGGAAACAAAACTCACTCTTTAGGGAGCTCTTGAAATATGTAAGGTAGACAAATTTTAAACTATTCCATTGCTATTAGAAAAATGGTATTCTTTTAGAATTGTTATATTGGTGAAAAATTTGTACATTTGTTTTAGAACATGCTTGGAAGAGGTGAACACTGATAGACTTGGGACAAGCTTATATAGGTCTTGGAAAAGCATCATTGACGAGCTCAAGTTTTTTTAATTAAAATAACTAAAAATGAATTGTTCATATGCAACATTAAAGGATATAAAATCTAGAATATTCTCACAAGAAGTAGACTGATGCTTAAATGATACTTTCATGAACCAAGAAAGAACCACTACAGACTCTGTTTTCATCAAATTCTACAGCAGTTCTTTCTTTCCCCCAGCTTTATTGAGATATAAGTGACATATATAACGTTGTGTAAGTTTAAAGTGTACAGTGTGATGATTTGATACACATATATATTGGGAAATGTTTACCACAGTAAGGCAGTTCTTTTTAAAGTTTAGTGTAAGCACCAAGATTTTCAGGAGAACTTGCTAAAAGAGATTCTTGGCTCCCAATCCCAGAGATCTGACTCTGTACATCTAGTGCCTTTCCCATGAACCTCAAGGTGATGCTCATATTATTGGTCATTTATCACACTTTGAGAACAGTGCTGTGACAGACTGACAGTTGATACAGTCAGTAGTTTGTTTTCATATATGCATTTTTGATTGAAAAAAATAGCGATGGATATTTGCAAAGTAACTTTCACCATAGAGTCTTCCGGTTCATCTTTAAACTGTATCTTTATTTTACAACAGGGAGGTTACTAGAAAGTAAAGTGAAAATATAGTACAGGTGTATGTTCTGAATTCTACATTATATATGGCTGAAATTTAACTGAGAATTTTGATATCAACTGGAAAATTTATCAATAACGTAAGTCACATACATGGAATAATCATGAGCTTATGGGAACCAGGGTATGCCAATATTTAGATAACTGTCATTTAACTCTACGAGATGATTAATTTGTACTAATTAAAATTTGCATTAAAATATAATTTTGAGGATCACATATCCATTCATATGAATGTAAGATTTTAATTTCAATCATGAGGCCTGGCTGTTATCTCTTATTTATTACAATATATCATATATATAGTAAATATAGTACTACTCTATTTTAACTGTTATAATTATACATTATATAGTAGTATGTATATAAAACCCACACTTACATGTATATATACTTTGTTCATTCAATAATATATTGTTTATTATTACAATTGTTACTGAACAGTGGATCCTGGCTATTATCTTTGATTTATTAAATCATATGTGTAAATTATATATATGTATTCAAACTTTATTCTGAAGCTCTTATGGCAGAGTCTCATATTCAGGTTTATTCAATACATTTTAATAGAGTAATCAAACTGGATAAATGTGAATGCTGCTGGATTCGCTGAGATAAACACATAACGGGTGTGATATATATAAACATATATATATATATATATATATATATATACATATACATATATTTAATGCAATACTTCAGTCACTTACAGAAGAATATTCAAAAAATAGCCCTATATTGTCAATTTAAAAGCAAGTTATTGTTAAAGTCGATGAGAAAAAAATTCATCTGTAACAACCACCTTTAGAAAATATTTTTTACTGAATAAAAATAAATATCCAGGGCTTCACTGGTGGCACAGTGGTTGAGAGTCTGCCTGCCGATGCAGGGGACGCGGGTTCGTGCCCCGGTCCGGGAACATCCCGCATGCCGCGGAGCGGCTGGGCCCGTGCGCCATGGCCGCTGAACCTGCGCGTCCGGAGCCTGTGCTCCGCAACGGGAGAGGCCACAGCGGTGAGAGGCCCGCGGACTGCAAAAAATAAATAAATAAAAAATAAATAAATATCCAAACTGCTGTGCCTGACAGTGAATATAACTGCTTCTCCTACATGTTGCCTCCAGACTGTGCAGCTTTCCTTTTTCGATTGTGTGGAAACGTATGTCTTTCTGTCCCTGCTTGGTCATGATGCTCTCGCTCAGATTCCTACGATACACACAGTTAAGATGAGCTGCTGGTTAACTGGATTTCCTAAAGTCACTAGGAAAAGTCGGCCCTGAAAAGTCAGGAGTGTGCACAGGTGGGTTCCTTCCTTTTGGGCTTTGTTTCTTTCTCGTGTTTACTGATTGGTTTTCACTGTTCATCTCTCCTAGTGCCTGGAGCCCTGCAAGGTGTCCTGGGACCTGCGGAAGCAGCAGTGCCAGAGCTTCTGTGAGGTAAGAGGCCCCGTACACAGCCACGGACACTCGGGGCACAGTTGCAGGCTGACCATGTGCCAGTGGGTCCTTGGCATGGGAGGGCATCATGTTCTTCTGTGGCTGGCGAAGTTCCCTTTCCTTCAGGGGTGTGTGTGTGTGCATGTGTGTGTAAATTCACATTTAAAAAATTCTCGAGGCTTCATAAAACCTAGCCACCCACTGCTTCCATTATTAGTTAATCAGACAGTAAAACTTTTTTTTATCACCATTGAAAAAGGGTACAAGCTGTTGCCATCCTCCCACCTCACATTATGGCTCTTCTGTGAGGGATTCTCGGCATGATGATTCTCATGCCTTTTGGAGGAAGCCACCATTTTATTAGTGGTGGGGTTTCTCAGAGATTTTCGCCTGACTGTTCACCCTCTGGGCTGCCCAAACGCTGGGCTGAGGCTTGCCCACGTTTTCCCGTATGGAAGGCGCCTCACTTTCCCCTTGCTCTCAGGTAGATGATAGAGCCTTGCTGTCCCAGACAACCACTGTCTAAAGTCATCAGTTGTGCTGAAGCGGGGGAGGGCTGCTTTGCTGCACTGTCTCTTCCAGGGCAAACCAGGGACCCAGGGACCTGCTGTGAAGCAGCCAGGCTGACGGCACGGTAGCCGCTCACAGTAAGAGCAGTCGGAAAGCCCACAAGGGCCATGAGCACAAGAGTTGGAAGAGTCCACTCTGGGAACCAAAGAAACACCGTGGAGCGTGGTGGCGAGGGAACGCCAGAAGACATGCCCGTGCGGCATCAGAGGGAAACGACGCTGCAGGGCTTCTTTGAGTGGAATTGGGGGCTGATAGGGCACTTCCGAGCTTCTCCAAACAGACGCGGTGGTCTGGTCCCGCCCCCGTGCGGGAGCTGCCAAGGTGGTGCTGTTGCCTGCGTTTCACCTTGGAGGGCACACAGATTCCGTTCTGCAAACATGCCTGTGGACCTGGGGTCATAACAGCGCCATCAGTTTTCTGTTTGTTTTTAATTAATTAATTTATTTTTGGCCGTGTTGGGTCTTCATTGCTGCGCGCGGGCTTTCTCTAGTTGCAGAGAGCGGTGGCTACTCTTCGTTGCAGTGTGCGGGCTTCTCACTGCGGTGGCTTCTCTTGTTGTGGAGCACGGGCTCTAGGTGCCTGGGCTTCAGTAGTTGTGGCACGTGGGCTCAGTAGTTGTGGCGCACTGGCTTAGTTGCTCCACAGCATGTGGGATCCTCCTGGACCAGGGCTCGAACCTGTGTCCCCTGCATTGGCAGGCGGATCCTTAACCACTGAGCCACCAAGGAAGCCCCAGCTCAATCAATTTTAAGGTGCGTGAAATACATCCTCAGTCCTGATACCGTCTGACCTTCCCGATAAGCATGGAGATAAGCAGGGCACACTGTAAGTCCACAGAGCTGCGTGTGGAAGCGTGAAGGCCTGGGAAGCTGGAAATTATCAAGTCCCATGGCTCACCCACTGCAGGTGGCAAGACTGGCTCTCAGTTCCATCTCTGACCCCTCTCCCCATGTCCATGTGCTGCTGTGGCTGGATTCCCCTTGGACGGTTACAGGGGCTCACTGTGTTATAGGGGTATTTTAGAAAAGTGTTTAGTGTTGTTTTGGAAAACTAGAATGGAAGTGTTTCTCAACTGCTAATGTAATCAACACGTGATCTTCCTAATCTCAGTTTTATTTTGCTCCAAAAGTTTCTATTCAGCATTTTGTGACTGGCTGGGATATGGGTGATTTGCAGACTCTTACATAATGACATCTGTTGCCAGAAGTACCTGGGGGCTGAGGATTTTACCATAAGTGAAGTCTTTGGAAGCATTTTGTAGTAGTGAACTTTAAAATGCTTCCAATAATACATAGGACTGGCAGATATTTCAAGTTACATAGCCAATCGCTCTGCTACTGACACACACAGCTAAGCTAATGATTTAGTGTCAAATCAAATAGAAGAGCTCTCCTATGTCTTTTTGTATCTTGTCTTTCTCTGAATGTTGGAGATGACGCAGAGGAGCATAAATCATGGCTTCTGCCCTCCCTCAAGGGAGCTGACATACTACACTTCAGGTTTTCCAAAGTATCTTCAGGCTTCTTTAGGGATCCAATCCAAACTTTCCCAGGAAACACGCTTACCTGCCATTCACATTAATGTTTCTTTATATTACTTACCTCTTCCTGCATAAAAAATTACCCCCAAACTTAGTGGCTGAACACAACACACAGTTTCTTTGGGTCAGGAGTCTGGGCACAGCTTAACTGCACTCTCTGCCCAGGGTCTGTCAAGTCTGTAATCAAGGTGTTGGCTGGGCTGCATTCTCACCTGGGGGCTCGATTGTAGGAGAATCTGCTTCTAAGCTCATTGCAGTTGCTGGCAGAACTCATTTCCTTGCAGTTGTAGGACTGCGGTCCTGTTTCCTTGATGACTCTTGGCTGGAGTGCACTCTTAGCTCCTAGAAGTTGCCTGTGGTCCCTCTCCATGTGGTCCCCTTCATTGGCAGGTCACAGAACAGCTATGTACTTCTTTTTTTTTTTTTTTTTTTTTTTACGGTACGCGGGCTTCTCACTGTTGTGGCCTCTCCCGCTGCAGAGCACAGGCTTCGGACGCGCAGGCTCAGTGGCCATGGCTCACGGGCCCAGCCGCTCCGCAGCATGTGGGATCTTCCCAGAGAGGGGCACGAACCCGTGTCCCCTGCATCGGCAGGCGGACTCTCAACCACTGTGCCACCAGGGAAGCCTCAGCTATGTACTTCTTTAAGGCCAGAATCCTGATTTCCAGTCTGCTGAGACAAGAGTTTTATGTAACGCAGCATAATCTCAGGAGTGACAGTGCTTCACCTTGGCCATATTCTAGTGGTTAGAAGCAGACACATACACACACACAACACACACACACACACACACACACACGCGCGGAGGTGATTACACCAGCGCAGGTCATGACTCAGTGGGGCTCATTCTAGGGATTCAGGTCCCTTGAGACATAGAACAGAGAAGATTGATCAGAAATGGAAACAAACAAGCAATAAACAAAACTGATGAATCTGTGCAAAGACAAGGGGAGTAAGGCCATCCCTGTGTCTCCTACATTCTATAAAGCGCACTCCTACTTTATTTTGTATTCTATTCTGTACACAAACTGTACATATATATATGCTGCTGTAGAATCTAGAGAAACAAGATGTGCCCTGCTGTTCGCTTGGTAAACCCATTAGCCCTGAATATCACTGACTCTGTGTTGATAGTTTTACATCTGATCCCTGAGAAGGGAGATATAATTGAAACCTTTCTCCCTGAAATTCCAGATGTGATAGTGGGCTTCTGTAATTGCCGTTCTCTCTGAAATAACCGTGAGGACTTCTGAACCACATCAGTTTATTAAAATGGGACTCGTGTGTACAAATTGTGACCTGCTGTGGCAGAAAGGTTAATTGAAACTTGAAACGTGGGGAAAACAGAGGCCAGTTAATGTGAGGAACTTTGTGGAGAGACCTCAGCCCACTGGTCCAATAACTCAAAGCCTTAACGTTCAATTTTAGTTGCTTTGATTGCTCTTATCTCTCTCTGCGTTTTTTTGCTTCTGTTTTATTTTGCAGTAAATGTCTGACTGTTATACTTAAACAGATTGAATTCTGAAAGGGCTCGTCCCTGTTTCAGTATTTTTAAGGCTAGTCATTCATTGAGACAGACCCATCCATCCCCCTGGTTATATCACATTATGTATTAAGAATGCCTACAAGTTCCATATTGTCAGGAACCTAAGCTTTCCCTTTGTAAGAGTTCGGACCCAGAAGGACTCCAGGTTTTATTCTTCTCCAACAGAAACAACTAGACTATTAGATATATTTGGCCCAATGTGTATATTTGCAAGATGGTCTGAGCTTTATCTTCTAAGGCATGAGCTTGCAAACCACACCCCACAGAGCAAAACTGGTCTGCCTCTTGTTTTTGTAAGCAAAGTTTTATTGGAACTTGACCCAACCATTTTTTTGTTTTTTTGTTTTTATATCACGTATGGCTGCTTTTGTGTTACAACAGCAGAGTTGGGTAGTTGTGATATATCATATGGTCCCCAAAGTGGAAACTTTCCAGGGAGTCTGGCCCTTTACAGAAAGCATGTTCCAACTCCTGCTCTAAGAAGGAGAACCACAGTCATAATGATATCCCACAACCTACCTAACCATTCAGACTGTCGTGATTTCGTAGTCTGTATTACCAGCACCAATTTCTAAACATAAAGTATTCTCTTGGTAATTTTAGTCATAAAGTTGTGCTATGTGGATAAGATTTTCGGGGGCATGTTAATAATAACATACCTAGGATTTATTCATGGCCTCCTCATGTATTGATCTCTTTAACTTCTCATATGATTATCTATACAGTTCTACTTTTGCTACTTTTTCAGGCTGATGGCAGAGTTAACCATGTTATTTTTTTTGTTTTGTTTTGTTTTTTTGCGGTACGCGGGCCTCTCACCGTCGTGGCCTCTCCCGTCGCGGAGCACAGGCTCCGGACGCGCAGGCCCAGCGGCCATGGCTCACGGGCCCAGCCGCTCCGCGGCATGTGGGATCTTCCCGGACCGGGGCACGAACCCGCGTCCCCTGCATCGGCAGGCGGACTCTCAACCACTGCGCCACCAGGGAAGCCCAACAATGTTATTTTTTCAAATGACATAGTTAAGTATATTAGAACAGGAATCTTTTTTTTTTTTTTTTTCCCACATTTATTAACTCATCATAGGGGTTCACTCCGGAATACATTTTCTGCTTTTGGATGACGTATGAACTCTGACAAAAGTCACCATCAGCATTCACTGGGAACGTCTCCAGTATGAGTCTTTGGGGCAAATTAAGATAAACATCTTGTCTCAAGAACCCTTTGGGATCCTGATGTAGCTTACAGAAAAAAGAGGCAGTTCTGGTACACAGAGTATTAGGACACTCTGCTCACCTTTTAATGTTTGGGATAAATGACAGCCCGAGGCTATGGATGTCTCTGAAGCCTAGATCTGAATCATAAGGGATGATTTCTCTGACTCTTAAGGGATGGATTTCTCATGTGTTCTTTTATGAAACGTGTTATTTTCCGCGATAGAGACATAGATAGATTGTGCTTCATTGCTTTAGTTTATTAACTAACCATTAGCCCCTTCCTCTTACTTTTATAAAATCTTAAGAAACATGATAAACTATTATAATTTTTCATACTAGTCATAAAATGCATGTTTTCCCATGTTTAAGCGTACTTTTCTTATAACTGATGTAATCTTGAATTATAAATGAACATGTCCTTTTTCCTTGTTAACGGTATATGAAATAGTCACGTGTGTTACAGCTGTTGTTGTTTTAGTTTCGTTCTTTTTTTAAAAAATAACTTTATTTATTTTTGTCTGTGTTGGGTCTTTGTTGCTGCTCGCAGGCTTTCTCTAGTTGTGGCGAGCGAGGGCTACTCTTTGTTGCGGTGCGCGGGCTTCTCATTGCGGTGGCTTCTCTTGTTGTGGAGCACGGGCTCTAGGCGCACGGGCTTCAGTAATTGTGGCTCACAGGCTCTAGAATGCAGGCTCAGTAGTTGTGGCTCACGGGCTCTAGAGCACAGGCTCAGTAGTTGTGGCACACGGGCTTCGTTGCTCCATGGCATGTGGAATCTTCCTGGACCAGGGCTCGAACCTGTGTCGCCTGCATTGGCAGGCAGATTCTTAACCACTGTGCCATCAGGGAAGGCCCCTGTTGTCTTAGTTTTGATGACACCTGATACATCGTCGTTTATGAACGGCCTTCTTGCTGACGAAACACCTCCCATCTTTAATTCTGATGTTTTTGACTTCATAATATCCGCCCCCCCCCCCCCCACCCCCCGCCAGTAGGATGTCAGCTGAGATGTCAACCTTGGCCATATGAAATGTGCACTAAGGGTCATGGAAAGCTGTGACCTCACCTGCGTCAGGGGTCAGTCAGTGAGGGAAGCATCCATTGTTGATATCGGACCTGTCGTTCGATCAGCCTGGATTCTCATCGATCCAGTCCTGGTCAGGATGAAATTAAGAATAAAAAAGAGGTTTTCACTGTGCCACAGATAGCATTATTGATTCATTTCTTTGTGCTTTTTGATTTTCAAAATATTTTCCCATATTATTCCATTTGATTTCATAGCAATTCTTAGAAGTTAGGTCTGAATTTTACTAGGCGAACCATTTTTATGGACAGTGAAACCGTCACACAGGGAGAAAATGGTTTTACTGGCCCCAGATAACATGGTTCAGAGGCAGAGGAATAAGATCTAAACTCGAGGGGCTGTGTCTTCTAGTTATGTTTCTTTCCCACTGTCCTCCATCCCAGACACCTCTGTCTACCCCTGCTCCATGAATGAGCCTATCTCTTACGTAAAATTGTTGGTTCAACCATTTGTGTGTGAACAGGCTTACTCTCCAATGAGAAGGAAGTTTTGATGACGCAGAATCATACTTAGTTAAAGGTACTTCAAGGAATTGAAGAAAGAACAAGGCTCCTTACTCCTTCAGGGTCTCTTTGGCTGTGGGATGTTCCAACGGAACTGCAAAGCCACCTCGAAATTAAGGTGTTCAGATGTATCACACTCCTCTTCTTGCTGTCAAAACTTGTCCTCCATCCGCTGCCCCACAACCCAGTGTTATGTCTTCAGATCTAGGGTATTCAGTAAATGCCTCACTTCAGGAACTCAGGCAGAGCCATCGCCTGTCTGGGAAGGTCTCTACAAGAGTTAAAGGGGCTGGAAGAAGCTGATGAGAGCTAAAGAGGAAAAGGATGTAATCTGCCCCAGATGTCTGCATGCCTGGGGAAGGACCAGCACGTAGAATTTAATACAAGTTAGCAATCTCTTGCCTTAGTGTACCAGAACAACAGCTGACCTGATTAGAATATCCTTGTGAAGGGACAAGCGGAGATGGACCTGGGTGCTGTTTTTTGAACATAGTCATGTCTTTTCTTTCTTGGGGGTTGGGGACATACCAGAGCGTACTAAAATAAAGCTGGCTTTGGGTGCCACACCATGGGAGTTGTGATACAGTCACCTCTAGTCTTTCGAAAAGTCAGTTAGTGAATCGTTCTGAGTCCATTAACTTAAGGTCCAGTATACAAGATGGACTCAGTTTTTATTAAAAAGGTTTGCTATGTAGGAATAGTTTCCCTAAGAAAGTTATATATCATAGTACGGCTCCTGAGTCCTCCCTTTAGGGGAGTTGTTCATATTTGCGGGCTGGCGGGGCGCCAGGATGTCTCTTGAGGTGTCTGACTGGTGGGTAAGAAGCACAGGTTCTTCTTACTTGCGCAGTGTGAGTGCTTGAGCAGAAGAGAGATGTTGGCGGGTTAGTCCAGGGTGGCAGTGGTGGAGGTGGGCAGCACATATTCCGAAGGCAGAGCTGACAGAATCTGATGACAGGTTGCACGGGGCGAATCGGGGGAACGAAGCGTTGATGGTAATGGCGGGGTCTTTGTCATGAACAGCTGGGGGAGGGAGCTGGCATGACCTTGAGCAGATACCGACACGTGGGGTACGTGAGAGGCACGGGTTGTGTGGGGAAGCGGGGGAGAAAGGACGGCCAGAGGCTTGGTGTTGAGCATGCTCTGTCTGAGATGTAACTCAGACGTCCACTCGAGACGTGTCATGGGCACACAGACACATGAGTCTGGGGTTGAGAGATCAGGCTGGACATGCAGATGTCATGGTTGGTCGATGGTATTTAGAGTCATGAAGCTGGATGAAGTGGTAGGAGGACAAGAGCTTCATGGGTTACGTCCTGAATCACAGCAGTATAAGAAGGATGGGAGCCAAGGAAGGGCCAGCGGGTGGACTAAGGGGGGCTGTTAAGATGGGAGAAGGTCCACGCGAGGGTGGAGTTCTGAACGACACGTGGCAACAGCTTTTCAAGAAGCGAGAGGTGGTCAGCTGCATCTGCAAGACTGTGGAGGTCTGAAAATTGGTCACTGGATGCCGTGACGCACAGGTCACGGCCGACCTTAACAAGAGCCGAGTTAGTGGGTGGCTGCAGAGAACGCCTGATTGATGTGTTCCAGAGGAGTGGTGGGGAGAGACGGAGACAGGAGGGGCTGTAAGAGCGTTTCAGAGAGCACGGATTGCTGTGGGAGGTTGTGGGTGAAGGGGTGAGCGGGGTAACCCCACATTGCGTCACGTTTGGGCTGAAGACATCGTCCCATAGTCCAGGCGGGTGGGAACTGTCCTGAAGAGAGACGGTGTTTGATGCTGGAGGAGAGGGGAGAACTGCAGAAGCACGTGACCTGACGTGGCAGTGGCGTCCACTGCACCACGTGAGGAAGCTTTGACGCGGGAGTAAAGGACTCTGCCTCCTTGTCACAGGACGAGGTAGCGAATGAGAGCGCACGGGCCAGCTTCCGCTGTGTAGGCCGGTGTGAAAGGGGATTCGTGGAAGCACCCTTCTCAACACGTCACTTTTCTCCGTGAAAGGGGGTGATTAGCTGAGAGTGATGGAGCCCGGGGTGACCAGCCTATTGCACATTTCCCCAAAGCGTTAGCTTTTATCACCGTAATAAATAAACTTTTATGTTTTACAGATGATAAACATTTACCTTTCATAGTAAAGAGAAGTATTAATGATGTGGTCAGTCTGGATTGTGCTCCTCGGTCAAGGTGCAGATTTGGTCCAAGTTTTCTTTTCCACTTAGTGAGGGTGGGAGTAATGGAGTCGAAACGTTTCAAGGAATGCAGTGAGGCTCAATTTTCATTGAATTTTCATGTGTTGCTGCGGAGTATACCATGAGACTCTATTGAGGAGAATGGATGAGTTTTGAACATTTATAAGAGGCTGAGACTGGAGGCTATTTGGAATGATTTAAAAACCTATCCTGTCTGAAAAGAGGGACTAGCCAGGTAGCTACACAAGGAGTTAGGGGAATATCATAGAAATTACAAAAGCATCTAATTTAAGTAAAAAATCAAAGATGCACGTAAAGCACTTAAACAGCGTCTGAACATAACAGACATTGGAGAAATGCTAGCTCTTTTTATTATGAGGGTGGAGGGCCAGGTCGCCGCTTTGGAATTCTGTGACGCGTCAGTAGGAGGCAGCCTTAAAAGGTCCCGCTTGGAATAGTAAATGTACAGGAGGAAATGTACAACAGATGCACACAGCTCTGTCCACAAGTTTAAGTTCCTTCCTAAGACCACCTGGGTGGGAAAGAGGAGAGACAAGTGGCTGGTTCAGGGGCTTTGATTTGGGGGAAATGGTCTTTGTGTTTTTACCTTGAGAAGACTTGAATACATTTATAAGCCGAGGGGGGAAATGACTGCCATCGGGAGCGTGAAGTGGGAGATTCGTTGGGGGAAAAGCCCAGATTTCTGGAGTCAGAAACTAGGCTTGAATCAAGTTTCAGTGCAGAGATGGAGAGACTCAGCTTCTGCAGATGCCAGCTGCAGCTTCCCGGGTGCAGAGCAGCGCTTTCCAGACTTGGTCCTTCACACACATCACCTGGAGTCTTCCTAAAGTGCAGACTCTGTCTTAGCAGGCATGGGCTCTGGGCACAAGAGTCTCCGTTTCCCCAGCGGTGCTGATGCTGCTGGGTGAAGGACCAGCAAGTGTGTGCATGTCCCTTCTTTGACAGTGGGGTCCCCTATAAGCTCTCACTTTGAGGTGCCTACTGATGAAGTCTTGTGATTTCTTCTGTGGTATTCTATAGAGAGAAAATGTGCAAATGGCTGATAATGATTGAAAATAAACAGATGAGAATGGTTTTTAAAAGTGGAAGGGCTTCTCTGGTGGTGCAGTGCTTAGGAAGATCCCATGTGCCATGGAGCAACTAAGCCCGCGAGCCACAACTACTGAGCCCGCCTGCCACAACTACTGAGTCCACGTGCCTAGAGCCCGTGCTCCGCAACAAGAGAAGCCATGGCAAGGAGAAGCCCGCGCACCGCAACGGAGAGTAGCCCCCGCGCGCCGCAACTAGAGAAAGCTGGCGCGCAGCAACGAAGACCCGACGCAGCCGTACGTACGTACATACATAAAGAAATCAATCCCTCACGCTTTTATCATTCAAGACGCAGAATTGTCGGTTTGTCTCTGTCCCCAGACGAAAGGTATTTCACTGGGTACAGAATTTCCAGTTAGCACTTTTTAAAAAAATTAGTTGTTTAAAACTCTTTTCATTTTCTTTTGTATACTTTCTGAAAAATCTCCGACATTCGTTTATTTTCAGCTGTTTATAAAGAATCTTTTCATTTCTCTGTGTGCGTTTAAGTGTTTCTTTCTTTCTTTTTTTAATTTTTTTGCGGTACGCGGGTCTCTCACCGTTGTGGCCTCTCCCGCCGCGGAGCACAGGCTCCGGACGCGCAGGCTCAGCGGCCATGGCTCACGGGCCCAGCGGCTCCGCGGCACGTGGGATCTTCCCGGACCGGGGCACGAACCCACGTCCTCCGCATCGGCAGGCGGACTCTCAACCACTGCGCCATCAGGGGAGCCCGAGTGTTTCTTTCTATGTCTAGCCTTAATATGATTATGGTAGCCCTTGATGGGGCGGCGTTTATGTGTCTTCTGTTTGGGGTCACTAAGTTTCTTCTAATTGTGGTCTTATAATTTTAATCAAATTTTAAACATGGGCCAATTTTTTTTTTTCCTGCCCCATCCTCTTGTGTCCTGTCTTCTGGGCCCCTAAATGTAGATGAAAGACTTTATGTGGTCTCCTGGGTCAGTCAGTCTCTGATCGTGTTCTTTGCTCACTTTTTTTCCCCCCACTGTCTGCTTCATTTTGATAGTTTTTATCATGGTGTCTTCAAGTTCCCATCAAGTGATCTTTTCTTCTACAGTGTCGGACACTTTTAAAATCCTCTCTGGCATGTTTTTGTTTCTTCATTTTTACTTCTGGAAGTTCCATGCAGGTCTTTCCTGCATCTTCTGTTCCTCTCCTCTCCGTGTCCATGTTTTCTTCTACATTCCTGGGCATATAGAGCATATTTATAATATCCTTTTGTCAATAAATGTCCTTTCCTGCTCATTACATCACCTTTGTTGTTTCTGGCTCTGTTTCTTTAGAGTCTCTATTTCCCTTTTGGTTGTGTGTCATAGTTTCCGGCTTCTTTGCATGCCTGATGATTTTTTTTTTTTTTTTTTTTAAAGAAAGTACTTTTTTTTTTTAATAATTAATTTTTGGCTGCATTGGGTCTTCATTGCTGTGCACAAGCTTTCTCTAGTTGCGGCAAGCGGGGGCTACTCTTTGTTGCCGTGCGTGGGCTTCTCATTGCCGTGGCTTCTCTTGTCGCAGACCACGGGCTCTAGGCACGTGGGCTTCAGTAATTGTGGCATGCGGTTTCAGTGGTTGCGGTGCATGGGCTTAGTTGCTCCATGGCGTGTGGGATTTTCCCGGACCAGGGATCGAACCCGTGTCCCCTGCATTGGCAGGCGGATTCTTAACCACTGCACCACCAGGGAAGTCCAGCATGCCTGATGATTTTTGATTGGATGTCACATTTTCGTGTTCTGAATTTTGCTGTATTTTGTAAAAAGCATTCGGTTGTTCTGGCATGTAGTTACTTGAGATCAGTTTGCTTTTGTAGAGACTTGCTTTTAAACTTTCTTAGGGCAGATTCAGAGCAGCCTTTAGTCTAGGGCAAATTTGTCCCTATTTCTACAGTGATATTTTTCTGAGGACTCTATCCGATGCCCTGTGTGTTATGTATCCTTTCTGCTCTGACAGTTAGAATGTGAGGTATTATTAGCCTCCTTAGAACTCCGGGAATTGCCTGCTCTAGTGCTTCCTGTTCCTTCCGCGGTCTCGTGTGCTTTCACCTCACGCGTGTTCAGGAAACAGACTTAACGGCCATAGAGAATAGACTTGTGGTTGCCAAGGGGGAGGGGGTCGGGAGAGGGGGTGGAGTGGGCGTTTGGGGTCAGCAGATGTGAACTTTTACATGTAGGATGGATAAACAACAAGGTCCTACTGTAGAGCCCAGGGAACTCTGTTCAGTGTCCTGGGATAAACCATCACGGAAAAGAAGATGAAAAAGGACAAAAAAAGAACGTTAAAAGAAAGCAGTATTCAGCCCAAAACTGGAGGGGTCCCTCAGAGCTCTCTGGGGTTCTCTTTGCCTAGTTCCATCCTTCCTGATTTTTTGCCCACAAGACCTCGTTTCAGCCTCCTCAGACTTTGATCTTTTTCTCCTCGACTCAGAAAAGCTGCAGGACGACCTTCGGGTGACCCCTCCTTGCACTGTGGACTTGAACCTACCCCCAGCCGTGCATGATCGGCCATCTCCAGGCCCACCTCATTTGTGTGCTCTCTCAGGGCGTACAGCCCTGGGCCGGCTGTTGGCCATCGTCTGCTGTTGCATATACGCTGTCCAGTTGTATGGTTGTTTCCAGAAGGTCCGTTCCCACATACCTCAACAGGCATATGTAGAGGGTTTTGGCCGAATAAACCAAATGAATTGAAGCTCTCCAGACTGTGCTCTGACTCCTCTGGTTTTGCACAATTGATTCTTTATGGCTGAAAAAACACTGACATTCAAACGGTCCTCTTCAGTCCTGCCTTTCTTAATTTAAGACAGCTGTCACATCTCCTGAGCGCCTTCTTTGACCTTCGTGTGAGCGAGTGTCTCTCCTGTGTTTATTAACTGATAATGGTTATTTACATTTTCTCGCTCCTGAAAGGCAGGCAGAGTGGGAGCAGAAGCTGTGACTTCATGCTCTTTGCCCCTGTCGTATGACACACTGCTGGACACTGTCGAGATGGGTTTTGAATGTGTGCTACCAGTCGTTCTCACTGGATTTGTACATGTCTGTTAGAGTGCTTAGGACGTCGTGGTTTTGTGGTTTCAATGTCTGTCTCCTACAGAGGATTCTGGACTTCTCCAGAGAGTGATGGAAACTTATCTCCCTTTCACATTTGTGCTTTTCTGGCTTATTAATCCATATATTGCTCTAGTCCAGAGTCTCTGAACTCCGACACTGTTGACATTTTTGGTTAAATACGTCTTTGCCATGAGGCTGTCCTGCGCACTGCAGGATCTTTAGCAGCATCCCTGGGCCCTACCCACTCACTAGATGCCAGGAGCACTCCCCTCCCAGTTGTAAGGACCAAACAATGTCTCCGGGCCTTGCCTTGTAATACTCCCTGTGGGGCAGAAGTCACTTCTGCTGAGGACCCTCTTGCTAACTAACCTATGGTGTTTGTAAGTTCCCTTGCACATTATAATGAGGAAATAACATTCTATTCACATTAATTTCTAGTTCACTTTGCGATGGTGCAATCAGTCTAAAAGTATGCTATCCATATAGTAGTGTATAAACAAAGGAAGACAAATTTCAAGGAAGATTTCTGGGATCCCGCGATTTATAAGAAGAAATATATGCATTTGGTCTTCGACCCCCTTCTTGGCACAGAGGTCCTTGGGAACGTCCTAAGTGGTGAGAGCTCTCACAAGGTGTCTTTTGTTACTTTAATGAGGTGACCTTTGCAAAGCACCTGCTCACAGGGGGCTGGTTGCCAGTGGAACAACCCTGTAGTTAGGGGTTGGAACTTTCCTCCCACCCTCTGACTTAAGGGAAGGAGGGGAGAGCTGGAGACTGACTTCAGTCCTCAGCAGCTCATGAGCTGATCAGTCATGCCCAAGTAATGCGGCCTCCATCAAACCCCCAGAGGACTGGGTTCAGAGAACTTCCTGGCTGGTTGAACACGTGTGAGATTTGGGAAAAGTATCTTGTGTCCTTTCCCCATACCGTGCCCTACGCATGGCTTCCATTTGGCTGTTCCCGCGTTACGTCCTTTTGTAAGAAACTGGTGAGACAGTAGGTAAAATGTTTCTCTGATTTCTCTGAGGCACTCTAGCAAACTAATTGAACCTGAGTGGAGCTTGTTGGAACCTCCAATCTGTAGCCCTTTGGTCAGAAGCACAGACGACAGCCTGAACTTGGAACTGGCCTGTGCAGAGGCAGTAGGGGATGTCGTCCTGTAGGACTGAGCCCCGTGACCTGTGGGGCCTGATGCTGTCTCCAGGAAAAGATAATGTCAGAATTGAGTTGAGTTGTGTAAACACCCAGCGGGGGTCTGAGAATTGCTTGGTGTTTGTGTAGGGAATGCCCCCCCCCCGCCACCGACCCCGGATGACACTGGAAGTGGGGGTACAGACCTTTTATAATTTCTAAGACTGTGAAAGTGTATCTCTTTTCTGAAGTATGATTTTGCTTGTAACTTGGATGGGACAGTATTTGCAAAATTCTCTGAGATGGAAACATGTTAGAAACTTAAAACTACAAATCAGAGTAAATACTGTACATTTAACAACTTGACAATTTATTCCTCCTCAAAAGAAATTTTTCATATGAGGATTTTAGTTAATCTATAATTAACCTCTTGTGTTTCTCATTTTGTTGTTTTTGTTTTTGTGGAATTTCTAGAATGATGTTTTAAAACTCTAATACTTCTTTTCGGGGCTAGCACTGATTTCAGCATGATTATGTGGCAGAACCTGTGCCAAGTGTTTAATATACTTCAATGCGTAGGGTAATAGTACACAAAAAGTATTATCGTTATTCCCCTTTTACATTTGAAGAAACCAAGACTTGCAGCACTAATGTTGTCACCACAGCACGCAGCTCCTGCCTTACTGATGTATTTGCCGTGCCGTGAATGGAGTACCCTGTGTTTGCTTCTGCCCTCGTCTTTGTCATTCCTTCCTTCTAGAACAGTCCTTTGCCCTTCCACACCACGCTTACCCAGTTAGCTCATGCTAAGTGTTGACAGCCTATCTTAAAAGCTTTCTCCTTGTCTAATCCTCTTTTGACCTCACGTGTGCCTACCTGCATTACCTCCTGTGTCTACCTCCGTTTTGATCCAAATGAAACTGCTTAATGATGTCACCTCTTGGTTAGTAGAGACGTAAACTGTAAGCATCGTGCGGCATAACTGTCACGTTTTTCTTCTGTTCATCAGTAGCTTCCTAGTCCCTAGAATGCCAGTTTGGCTTCTGAGTAAGTATATTAAGGCTTCGGCGGGGGGTGGGGGGGGTGGGGTGGGGGGCTAATTATTCATAGACGTGCCTGGGAGCTCCTAGTAACAAAATGCAGGACGAAGGGGAGAGAAGGAAATGGTGGTGTATCAAGTGTCCTAACTGTCCCTGATTCTTTAGAAAATGTTGAGTTTGGGGAATTATTTTTGTGCCTGGAGATCTTCCAAAGATCTTCCAGCGTGATTCTGGAGTGATGCGGCCAGTGGAGAATTTGACCGTTGATGCCCTCACACAGTGCGTCCCATTTGCCTTCAAAACCAACAGAAAAGCCAAGGAAGAGGAAGCTGAGATGAACGTGCGTAAAGATGACTCTAATTTAGCGAAAGGGGCATGTACTCCTAGGAAAGTGACTATTTTCAAATACGTGTTTCTGATTTTCTCCTAATTTTACAGTATTCATGGCCAAGGTCTACAGTTTGCCTGGGAACCAAATTAACTGTAATCACATTTATATATAAATCAGGATGTGTAACTGAGTTTCCAAGCAAATTATAATTTCATGTCCAAGCATAAATTAGAAACATTTGAACTGAGAATGCTCTTTCCTATTTCATACATACTTAGTATTTAGATGCCGTCTTTGAAAGATACAACTGGCCGTTTGGGTTGTTTTTCTGGTTTTTTTTTTTTTTTTTTTTTTTTTTTTTTTTTTTTTTTTTTTTTTGCAGTACGCGGGCCTCTCACCGCTGCCGCCTCTCCCGCAGGCCTAGCGGCCACGGCTCACGGGCCCAGCCGCTCCGCGGCACGTGGGATCTTCCCGGACCGGGGCACGAACCCGCATCCCCTGCATCGGCAGGCGGACTCCCAACCACTGCGCCACCAGGGAAGCCCCTGGGTTGTTTTTAAAGACAGTATAATGTCTTTATTTTTCATAGAAATTATATATGCCCATTGAAACATTTATATAACAAACTGCACAGGAGACTTAACCTTAAAACTTCACCTTTACTCCAAAGTCTACCATCTGGAAATGGCCATGGTTACCTGTGCAGAGGAGTTATCATAGCAAACCTGTCCTTAGAAATTCCTGCGTAAAAGGTTGGCCCTTGGCTGGCTTCTGGAAACTTAGACTTGGGCGGGGGGAGATTTTCCCACCAATCCCTAAGTGAGAAGAGGGGTTCACTGTTGTTCTAAACGTTTTTTTTTTTCTTCCCTGTATTTTATTTATTTTTTAACATCTTTATTGGAATATAATTGCTTTACAATGGTGTGTCAGTTTCTGCTTTATAACAAAGTGAATCAACTATACATATACATATATCCCCATATCCCCTCCCTCTTGCATCTCCCTCCCAGCCCCCACCCCCATCCCACCCCTCTAGGTGGTCACAGAGCACCGAGCTGTCGCTGTGCTCTGCGGCTGCTTCCCACTAGCTATCTCTTTTACATTTGGTAGTGTACATATGTCCATGCCACTCTCTCACTTTAT
>RJWK010031633.1:13462-24213 GCA_004363435.1 Platanista minor | reverse complement strand
CAATAGCCAAGATGTGGAAACAACCTAAATGTCCATCAACAAATGAATGGATAATGAAGATGTAATATATATATATATATATATATACACACACACACACACACACACACACACACACACACACACAATGGAATACTACTCAGCCATAGCAAAGAACAAAATAATGCCATTTGCAGCAACATGGATGCAACTAGAGATTATGATACTAAGTGAAGTAAGTCAGAAAGAGAAAGACAAATACCATATGATATCACTTATATGCAGAATCTAAAATATGGCTCAAATGAATCTACCTACAAAACAGAAACAGACTCACAGACATAGAGATTAGATCCGTGGTTGCCAGGGGGTAGGGGGCTGGGGGTAGAGGGGTGGACTGGGAATTTAGGGTTGGTAGATGTTAACTATTACATTTAGAATGGATAAACAACAAGGTCTTACTGTATAGCACAGGGAACTGTATCCAATCTCCTGGGGTAAACCATAATAAAAGAGAATATTGAAAAAAGAGTCTATATATATGTAAGACTGAGTCACTTTGCTGTACAGCAGAGATTGGCACAACATTGTAAATTAACTATACTTCAATAAAGAAACAAAATAAAGTACACCTCTGGTACAAATATAACGTGTTAAGAAGGAAAATCTCACTAACATTTCATAATTGTCAACTTCCTAACTTCACTCTTTGCCAAAATTGTTTATAGCCTGTATAATTCAAACTTGATAAAATCACAAGGAAATGTCTCTTATTAACTCACCAATTATAATTTTTTAAATACATTATTATTTTAAATGTATTTGAAACAACAATTATGATCTATAGTTTAAAAATTCACAGCAACCTGAAGAAAGAAGTAATACTAATAATTAATAATTAATGAGTTCTTATACTGTGCCTGATACTGTTCTTAGTCCTTTACATTGAATATCTTATTTAATCTTCACAAAAACTCTTTATGGTATTATCAACATTTATATTTTATAAAGGATGTCAAATGTAATACGTAGGCTAGTATTAATAGTAGTAAACATATTACTGAACAAAATACTTGAGAATAAATAGAAAGGAGCCATTTAAATAAAGTTTACTTGACCATGACAGAACATGTTGATATAAAAAGTTTAAAAATGAACTATATATCATTTCAAAAGTTAAAAAACAGATAAGCTTATGTCATTATTTAAACCCAATTCCAAGGTCCTTCCCAGCATTCTCATTTAGTGACCAAATCTTTGTGATACAGTAATTATTATCCCCACAGATGAGCATACTGATGTTGAGAGAGTTTCATTGACTAGAACTATGTCAAAGAACTTCTCTCCAACATTTTAACTTCCATTTTTAATATATTCTCATGTTCCATTTTATTAGTCCATTATTTCTCTTCTAGTCCTGTTCTCAGCCATTCAGAGTCATATTTCAGTATTTCCCACTCATTTACTATTTTCACCTTTATGAAGAATCTGTCCACTTATGAGTCAGAGTTCAACAAAATGTACCACTAATAGCATTTCTCATAATATCATTTCTAATCACATACAGGATTTGGAAGACATATTACAAAATATTTTGTGCCACACAGAGTAAGAAATATAGGTCAGGGGATTAGAGAGAAGATGGTGGAGATTACCTTCCTCCCCACAGATACACCAGAAATACATCTACACGTGGAACAACTCCTGCAGGAAACTTACTGAACGCTGGCAGAAGACCTCAGACCTCACAAAAGGCAAGAAATTCCCCATGTACCTGGGTAGGGCAAACGAAAAAAATTAAAAACAAAGACAGAAGGATAGGGATGGGACTGGCACCAGTGGGAGGGAGCTGTGAAGGAGGAAAGGTTTCCACACATTAGGAAGTGCCTTCGCGGGCGGAGACTGCGGGTGGCGGAGGGGGGATGCTTCGGAGTCGCGGAGGAGAGCAGAGCAACAGGGACGTGGAGGGCAAAGAAGAGAGATTCCCGCACAGAGGATCGGCGCCAACTGGCACTCACCAGCCCGAGAGGCTTGTCTGCTCACCCAATGGTGCAGGCGAGGCTGGGAGCTGAAGCTCCAGCTTCCGTTGGATCATAGGGAGAGGACTGGGGTTGGCAGTGTGAACACAGCCTGCAGGGGGTAACTGTACCACGGCTAGCCGGCAGGGAGTCCGGGAAAAAGTCTGGACCTGCTGAAGAGGCAAGACATTTTCTTCCCTCTTTGTTTCCTGGTGCGCGAGGAGAGGGGATTAAGAGCGCTGCTTAAAGGAGCTCCAGAGACGGGCGCCAGCTGAGACTAACAGCGTGGACCCCAGAGACGGGTCTGAGACACTAAGGCTGCTGCTGCCACCACCAAGAAGCCTGTGTGCGAGCACAGGTCACTCTCCACACCTCCCCTCCCGGAGCCTGTGCGGCCTGCCAACAACAGGGTCCTGTGATCCAGGGACAACTTCCCCAGGAGAATGCACAGTGTGCCTCAGGCTGGTGCAAAGTCCTGCTGGACTCTGCTGTCGAAGGCTCGCCCTGCACTCCGTGCCCCTCCCCCTGGCCTGAGTGTGCCAGAGCCCACGAGTCAGCTGCTCCTTTAACCCAGTGCTGTCTGAGCAAAGAACAGATGCCCTCCGGTGACCTAAACTCAGAGGCGGGGCCAAATCCAAAGCTGAGCAATGGGAGCTGTGTGAACAAAGAAGAGAAAGGGAAATCTCTCCCAGCAGCCTCAGCAACAGTGGATTAAATCCCCACATTCAACTTGATGTACCCGGCATCTGTGGAATACATGAATAGACAAGGAATCATCCCAAACTGAGGAGGTGGACTTTGAGAGCAAGATTTATTATTATTTTCCCCTTTTCCTCTTTTCATGAGTGTGTATGTACATACTTCTGTGTGAGATTTTGTCTGTACAGCTTTGCTTTCAACATTTGTCCTAGAGTTCTACCTGTCTGTTTTTTTTTACCATTAAAAAATATTTTTTCTATCTTATAATTTTTATTTTAATAACCTTATTTTATTTTATCTAACATTATTCTATTTTATCCTTCCTTTCTTCCATCCTTCCTTCCTCCCTCCCTCCCTCCCTTTCTCCCTTCCTTTCTTTCTTCTTTTTTTCCTTCCGTTCTTTCTTTCTTTGTTCATTTCTTTCTACATAATCTCCCTTTTATTCTGAGCTGTGTGGACGAAATGCTCTTGGTGCTGCAGCCAGAAGTCAGTGCTGTGCCTCTGAGGTGGGAGAGCCAACTTCAGGACACCGGTCTACAAGAGATTTTCCAACTCGATATAATATCAAACAGTGAAAAACTCCCAGAGATCTCCATCTCAGCACCAGCACCCAGCTTCACTCAAACACCAACAAGCTACAGTGATGGACACCCTATGCCAAACAAGTAGCAAGGCAGGAACACAACCTCACCCATAAGCAGAGAGGCCACCTAAAATCATAATAAGTCTAAAAACACCACAAAACACACCACCTGCCGTGGACTTGCCCACCAGAAAGACAAGATCCAGCCTCATCCATCAGAACACAGGCACTAGTCCCCTCCACCAGGAAGCCTACACAACCCACTGAACCAACTTTAGCCACTGGGGACAGACACCAAAAACAATGGGAGCTACGAACCTGAAGCCTGAAAAAAGGTGACCCCAAACACAGTAAGATAAGCAACATGAGAAGACAGAAAAACACCCAGCAGATGAAGGAGCAAGATAAAAACCCACCAGACCCAACAAATGAGGAGGAAATAGGCAGTCTATCTGAAAAAGAATTCAGAATAATGATAGTAAACATGATCCAAAACCTTGGAAATATTTGAAGAGATTATAGATGGAAAGTTCCCTAATATGGGAAAGGAATAGTTAATCAAATCCAGGAAGCACAGAGCATACAGGATAAATCCAAGGAGAAACACACCAAGACACATACTAATCAAATTATCAAAAATTAAATACAAAGTAAGCATATTAAAAGCAGCAAGGAAAAAACAGCAAATAACATACAAGGGAATCGCATAAGGTTAACAGTTGATCCTTCAGCAGAAACTCTTCAAACCAGAAGGGACTGGCAGGACATATTTAAAGTGATGAAGGAGAAAAACCTGCAACCAAGATTACTCTACCCAGCAAGAATCTCATTCAAATTTGATGGATAAATTAAAGCCTTTACAGACAAGCAAAAGCTGAGAGAGGTCAGCACCATCAAACCAGCTTTACAACAAATGCTAAAGGAACTCCTCTAGGCAAGAAACACAAGAGAAGGAAAAGACAATAACAATCACAAAACGATTAAGAAAATAGGAATAGGAACATACATATCGATAATCACCTTAAATGTAAATGGATGAAATGCTCGAACCAAAAGACACAGACTGGATGAATGGATACAAAAAGAAGACCCATATATATGCTGTCTAAAAGAGACCCACTTCAGACTTAGAGACACATACAGACTAAAAGTAAGGGAATGGGAAAAGATATTCAATGTAAACAGAAACCAAAAGAAAGCTGGAGTAGCAATTCTCATATCAGACAAAATAGATTTTAAAATAAAGACTATTACAAGAGACAAAGAAGGGCACTACATAATGTTCAAGGGGTCGATCCAAGAAGAAGATATTACAATTGTAAATATTTATGCACCCAACACAGGAGCACCTCAACACATAAGGCAAATACTAACAGCCATAAAAGGGGAAATCAACAGGAACACCTTCATAGTAGGGGACTTTAACACCCCACTTTCACCAATGGAGAGATCATCCAGACTGAATATAAGTAAGGAAACATAAGCTTTAAATGATACATTAAACAAGATGGATTTAATTGATATTTATAGGACATTCCATCCAAAAACAACAGAATACACATTTTTCTCAAGTACTCAAGGAACATTCTCCAGGATACATCATATCTTGGGTCACAAATCAAGCCTTGGTAAATTTAAGAAAATTGAAATTGTATCAAGTACGTTTTCTGACCACAAAGCTATGAGTCTAGATATCAATTACAGGAAAAGATCTGTAGAAAATACAAATACATGGAGGCTAAACAACACACTATTTAATAGCGAAGTGATAACTGTAGAAATCAAAGAAGAAATAAAAAAATACCTAGAAACAAAGGACAATGCAGACACGACAACCCAAAACCTATGGGATGCCGCAAAAGCACTTCTAAGAGGGAAGATTATGGCAATACAATGCTACCTTAAGAAACAGGAAACATCACGAATAAACAACCTAATCTTGCACCTAAAGCAGTGAAAGAAGAACAAAAAATCCCCAAGGGTAACAGAAGGAAAGAAATCATAAAGATCAGATCAGAAATAAATGAAAAAGAAATGAAGGAAAAGATAGAAAAGATCAATAAAAGTAAAAGGAGGTTCTTTGAGAAGATAAACAAAATTGATAAACCATTAGCCAGTCTCATCAAGAAAAAAAGGGAGAAGACTCAAATCAATAGAATTAGAAATGAAAAAGGAGAGGTAATGACTGACACTGCAGAAATACAAAGGATCATGACAGATTACTACAAGCAACTTTATGCCAATAAAATGGACAACCTGAAAGAAATGGACAAATTCTTAAAAATGCAAAAACTGCCAAAACTGAATTAGGTAGAAATAGAAAATATGAACAGACCAATCACAAGCACTGAAATTGAAACTGTGATTAAAAATTTCTGACAAACAAAAGCCCAGGACCAGATGGCTTCACAGGAGAATTCTATTAAACATTTAGAAAAGAGTTAACACCTACCCTTCTCAAACTCTTATAAAATATAACAGAGGGAGGAACACTTCCAAATTCATTCTATGAGGCCACCATCACCCTGATACAAAAACCAGACAAGGATGGCACAAAGAAAGAAAACTACAGGCCAATATCACTGATGAACACAGTTGTAAAAATCCTTAACAAAATACTAGCAAACAAAATCCAACAGCACCTTAAAAGGATCATACACCATGATCAAGTGGGTTTTATTCCAGGTATGCAAGGATTCTTCAATATATGCAAATCAATCAACGTGATAAACCATATTAACAAACTGAAGGAGAAAAACCATATGATCATCTCAACAGATGCAGAGAAAGCTTTTGACAAAATTCAACACCCATTTATGATAAAAACTGTGGAGAAAGTAGGTATAGAGGGAACTATCCTCAAAATAATAAACTCCATATATGACAAACCCACAGCCAACATCATCCTCAATGGTGAAAAACTGAAACCATTTTCACTAAGATCAGGAACAAGACAAGGTTGCCCACTCTCACCACTCTTATTCAACATAGTCTTGGAAGATTTAGCCACAGCAATCAGAGAAGAAAAGGAAATAAAAGGAATCCAAATTGGAAAAGAAGAAGTAAAGCTTTCGCTGCTTGCAGATGACATAACACTATACATAGAGAATCCTAAATATGCTATCAGAAAACTACTAGAGCTAATCAATGAATTTGGTAAAGTAGCAGGATACAAAATTAATGCACAGAAATCTCTGGCATTCCTATACACTAATGATGAAAAATCTGAAAGTGAAATCAAGAAAACACTCCCATTTACCACTGCAACAGCGACAAAATATATATAGCAATAAACCTACCTAAGGAGACAAAAGACCTGTATGCAGAGAATTATAAGACACTGATGAAATAAATTAAAGATGATACTAATAGATGGAGAGATATACCATGTTCTTGGATTGGAAGAATCAACGTTGTGAAAATGACTCTACTACCCAAAGAAATCTACAGATTCAATGCAATCACTATCAAACTACCACTGGCATTTTTCACAAAACTAGAATAAAAAATTTCACAATTTGTATGGAAACACAGAAGACCCCAAATAGCTAAAGCAATCTTGAGAACTAAAAACGGAGCTGGAAGAATCAGACTCCCTGACCTCAGACTGTACTACAAAGCTACAGTAATCAAGACAGTATGGTCCTGGCAAAAAATACAGAAATATAGATCACTATAACAGGATAGAAAGCCAGAGATATGCCCACACACATACGGTCACCTTATCTTTGATAAAGGAGGCAGGAATGTACAGTGGAGAAATGACAGCCTCTTCAATAAGTGATGCTGGGGAAACGGGACAGGTACATGTAAAATATGAGACTAAAACACTCCCTAACACCGTGCACAAAAATAAACTCAAAATGGATTAAAGACCTAAATGTAAGGCCAGAAACTATCAAACTCTTAGAGGAAAACATAGTCAGAACACTCTATGATATAAATCACAGCAAGCTACTTTTTGACCCATCTCCTAGAGAAATGAAAATAAAAACAAAAATAAACAAATGGGACCTAATGAAACTTAAAATCTTTTGGACAGCAAAGGAAACCATAAACAAGACCAAAAGACAACCCTCAGAATGGGAGAAAATATTTGCAAATGAAGCAACTGACAAAGGATTAATCTCCGGTATTTACAAGCAGCTCATGCAGCTCAGTAACAAAAAAATAAACAACCCAATCCAAAAATGGGCAGAAGACCTACATAGACATTTCTCCAAAGAAGATATACAGACTGCCAACAAACACATGAAACAATGCTCAATGTCATTAATCATGAGAGAAATGCAAATCAAACTACAATGAGATATCATCTCACACTGGCCAGAATGGCCATCAACAAAAAATCTAGAAACAATAAATGCTGGAGAGGGTGTGGAGAAAAGGGAACGCTCTTGCACTGCTGGTGGGAATGTGAATTGGTATAGCCACTATGGACAACAGTATGGAGGTTCCTTATAAAACTACAAATAGAACTACCATATGACCCAGCAATCCCACTACTGGGCATATACGCTGAGAAAACCATAATTCAAAAAGAGTCATGTACCAAAATGTTCATTGCAGCTCTATTTACCATAGCTAGGAGATGGAAACAACCTAAGTGTCCATCATCGGATGAATGGATAAAGAAGATGTGTCACATATATACAATGGAATATTACTTAGCCATAAAAAGAAACAAAATGGAGTTATTTGTAGTGAGGTGGATGGACCTAGAGTCTGTCATACAGAGTGAAGTATGTCAGAAAGAGAAAGACAAATACCGTATGCTAACACATATATATGGAATCTAAGAAAAACTGAAATGTCGTGGAGAACCTAGGGGCAAGATGGAAATAAAGACACAGACCTACTAGAGAATGGACTTGAGGATATGGGGAGGGGGAGGGGTAAGCTGGGATAAAGTGAGAGAGTGGCATGGACATATATACACTACCAATAGAATCAGTATTTCAGAAAATCAAAATTGTGATGATTATGATGACATAGTGCAAACTAGAGATACTTTCTCCAAATGCAGAGGACGATAATGAAAATTACAAGAGAAAATATGACAAAAAGCAGAGATCAAGTCTATGGATAATTAGTGTCGCTGAGGGAAATAAGCCAAAACAAATATTGCAGAAGTGACAAGCAAGTATAATCTATTAAGTTTTTCTAATAGTTACAAACTTGGTATAAATGAAGCTGACAAAAATATAGCCAATAATATGGTCTTCAGAAATTTGTATAACATGGAAAATATCCAATATAATATATTAAATCTCCAAGCTGTGATACCAAAGGTATCATATCAGTTTATGATCAGAATAATATTATTTTGTTTTGTAATGTCTGCTAAAAATGTTTAAAAAATTTATGGCAGTACTGAGGAGGTAAAATATTTCTGCTGATGCATGTATTAATATCTCATCCAGTATTTGATAATCAAATTTACTAAACTAATAAATTATTTTTTTTTAGATTTTAGGTTAAATTAATACATATCTGGCAGTAAGTATGAATCTAGAAATACAAGAAAATCGCCAGAATACTTTCCTTCCTTCATATAACACTTTGGTAAACCAACTCTTTCTTTTCTTCAGTCTAACTAAGTGAATACATTTTATCTCTGAATTAAAATAAATACTTAAATTGAAGTTTCCTTTGAAACCTAATTCTGAATAAAAGTAATATCAAAGTGGCTCTGTTCTATTTCCAAATTACCTCTAAATACTCATAAATATCCTTTGCATATAATTTTGTTATTGGCTCAATCAACTACAAAAGGTTACTTTTGAAAAGTTATTAAATAAAATGTGAAGATTCTTTTGAAAATCAAGCATTATGTAAGCTGATGAACATTCTTCTCAGACAGAAAATTTTCATTAAATATCAAGTCATTCTGAATTGACTAAAGTCCAGCACTTATGTCCTTATAAAGGCAGGAAGAATTATTAGCTGAAAAAAAGTACCCACTTAAATTTTCTTCGTTTTTCTGTGACAGCAGGTAGCTTCTCCAAAGGAGGAAGAAAAAGAAAAAAAAGGCAGTTGGCATAAGCTGCAGGTGGCTGATGAGGGGGAGGTGTCATCTGGGAAGCACAGTAGGTGGCTTGGACTCCTGAGAAAGAGGTGACAGTTGGAGACAGCAGCAGGTGTTTGTTATGAGGGAGAAAGACCTCTCACTAGAGCTGTCAATGATTGTCTTTGAACATTTTCACTGCAAAAATCAGGTGTTTGGCATTTTAACTGACAGCACCAGATATGCCTGAAAATACTTATGAAGCCTAACTTTTTGCAAGCTGAAAAAATTACAAAGACATTATTTCTTCTAAAGATTGAGTCTGAATCTCAACAATTGGAAATGTTAAAGACGAATTTATATTGTATATTTTCAGTTGAAAATGTTCTAAAAATCAAGTTTCTGAATATTTTAAGTAAAATGAAATTTGAGACTATGAAATTTGAGACTATAATCATATATTTAATCAATAATTAGGACAGTAAAAAGAGAGTTCTTACTCGAATTTGTTTTTTATTTTGTTTGCGTGTGTGTGTGGTTTTTTCATCTTTAATGGAGTATAATTGCTTTACAAAGGTGTGTAAGTTTCTGCTTTATAACAAAGTGAATCAGTTATACATAAAAATATGTTCCCATATATCCTCCCTCTTGCATCTCCCTCCCTCCCACCCTCCCTATCCCACCCATCCAGGTGGTCACAAAGCACCAAGCTGATCTCCCTGTGCAATGCGGCTGCTTCCCACTAGCTATCTATTTTACGTATGGTAGTGTTTATAAGTCCATGTCACTCTCTCACTTTGTCACAGCTTACCCTTCCCCCTCCCATATCCTAAAGTCCATTCTCTAGTAGGTCTGTGTCTTTATTCCTGTCTTGCCCCTAGGTTCTTCATGACATTTCTTTTTTATTATTATTATATTCCATATATATGTATTAGCATACGGTATTTTTCTTTCTCTTTCTGACTTACTTCACTTTGTATGACAGACTCTACGTCCATCCACCTCACTACAAATAACTCCATTTTGTTTCTTTTTATGGCTGAGTAATATTCCATTGTATATATGTGCCACATCTTCTTTATCCATTCATCCAATGAAGGACATTAAGGTTGTTTCCATCTCCTGGCTATTGTAAATAGAGCTGCAATGGACATTTTTGTACACGACTATTTTTGAATTATGGTTTTCTCAGGGTATATGCCCAGTAGTGGGATTGCTGGGTCATATGGTAGTTCTATTTGTAGTTTATTAAGGAACCTCCATACGGTTCTCCATAGTGGCTATACCAATTCACATTCCCACCAGCAGTGCAAGAGTGTTCCGTTTTCTCCACACCCTATCCAGCGTTTATTGTTTCTAGATATTTTGACGATGACCATTCTGACCAGTGTGAAATGATCTCGTAGTTTTTTGGGTTTTTTTTTTTTTTTTTTTTTTTTTTTTTTTTTTTTTTTTTTTTTTTTTT
>RJWK010031633.1:0-13362 GCA_004363435.1 Platanista minor | reverse complement strand
GAAGCCCCTCATTGTAGTTTTGATTTGCATTTCTCTAATGATTAATGATGTTGAGCATTCTTTCATGTGTTTGTTGGCAGTCTGTACATCTTCTTAGGAGAAATGTCTATTTAGGTCTTCTGCCCATATTTGGATTGGGATGTTTGTTTCATTGTTATTGAGCTGCATGAGCTGCTTGTAAATTCTGGAAAATAAATAAATAAAATAATAATTTTAAAGATTTTTTTAAGTTAAAAAAAAAAAGAAAAGAAAAAACAGACAGATAGAACCCTAGGACAAATGGTGAAAGCAAAGCTATACAGACAAAATCTCACACAGAAGAATACACATACACACTCACAAAAGGAGGAAAAGGTGAAAAAAATAATAAATCCTGCTCTCAAAGTCCACCTCCTCAATTTGGGATGATTTGCCATCTATTCATGTATTCCGCAGATGCAGGGTACATCAAGTTGATTGTGGGGATTTAATCTGCTGCTCCTGAGGCTGCTGGGAGAGATTTCCCTTTCTCTTCTTTGTTCGCACAGCTCCCGGGGCTCAGCGTTTGATTTGACCCCGCCTCTGCATGTAGGTCACCAGAGGGCATCTGTTCTTCACTCAGACAGGACGATGTTAAACGAGCAGCTGACTCGGGAGCTCTGTCTCTCTCAGGCCGGGGGGAGGGAGGTGCACAGAGTGTGGGGCGAGCCTGTGATATCAGAGGCCAGCGGGATGTTGCATCAGCCGGAGGTGCACCATGCATTCTCTCAGGGAAGTTGTCAATTGATCCCGGGACCCTGGCAGTGGCAGGATGCACAGGCTCCCTGGAAGGGACATGTGGATAGTGACCTGTGCTCGCCCTCAGGCTTCTTGGTGACGGCAGCAGCAGCCTTAGCATCTCAGTCCCTTTTCCAGGGTCCACGTTGTTAGCTGCGGCTCGTGCCAGTCTCTGGAGTTCCTTTAAGCAGCTCTCTTAATCCCCTCTCCTCAAGCACCAGGAAACAAAGAGGGAAGAAGAAGTCTCTTGCCACTTCAGCAGGTCCAGGCTTTTTCCCAGACTCCCTCCCGGCTAGCTATGGTGCACTAACCCCCTGCAGGCTGTGTTCACACCAACCCCATTCCTCTCCCTGCGTTCAGACCAAAGCCTGAGCCTCTGTTCCCAGCCCTACCCACCCTGGCGGGTGAGCAGACAAGCCTCTTGGTCTGGTGAGTGCTTGTCGGCAGTGATCCTCTGTGCGGGAACCTTCTACTTTGCCCTCCACGCCCCTGTTGCTGTTCTCTCTTCTGCGACTCTGAAGCTTCCCCCCTCTGCCACCTGCAGTCTCCACCCACGAAGGGGCTTCTAGTGTGTGGAAACCTTTCCTCCTTCACAGCTCCACCCCACTGGTGCTGGTCCCGTCCCTATTCTTTTGTCTCTGTTTTTTCTTTTTTCTTTTGCTCTACCCAGGTACGTGGGGGAGTTTCTTGCCTTTTGGGAGGTCTGAGGTCTTATGCCAGCATTCAGTGCGTGTTCTATAGGAGCAGTTCCATGTGTAGACATATTTCTGAAGTATCTGTGGGGAGGAAGGTGATTTCCACATCCTACTGTTCCGCCATCTTCTCCTGTCTCTTGAATTGGTTATTAATGAACAAATTCCAAGCCACCGAGATTATTTTTATTGTGCATAAATTAGCTATTCCAAGTATTATCTATCCATTATTTAAAAATAGAATTTAAAAGAGGTGGCTTAATTGTTAAAACACAAGAGTCTGAATTATCATAATTTTGTTTAACATCTTTATTGGAGTATAATTGCTTTACATTGTTTAGTTGCTGCTGTATAAAAAAGTGAATCAGCTATACGTATACATATATCCCTGTATCCTCTCCCTCTTACATCTCCCTCCCACCCTCCCTATCCCACCCCTCTAGGTGGTCACAAAGCACCAAGTTCTGAACTCCCTGTGCTATGCAGCTGCTTCCCACTACCTATCTATTTCACATTTGTTAGTATTTGTTAGTATTCACATTTGTTGTCAGCCCATGCCACTCTCTCACTTCGTCCCAGCTTACCCTTCCCCCTCCCCGTGTCCTCAAGTCTATTTTTACGTCTGTGTCTTTATTCCTGTAGTGCCCCTAGGTTCCTCAGAACCATTTTTATTTTGCTTTTTTAGATTCCTTATATATGGGTTAGCACATGGTATTTGTTTTTCTCATTCTGACTTACTTCACTCTGTATGACACACTTTGGCCCATCCACCTCACTACAAATAACTCAATTTTGTTTCTTTTTAGGGCTGAGTAATATTCCATTGCATATATGTGCCACATCTTCTTTATCTATTCATCTGTTGATGGACACTTACGTTGCTTCCATGTCATGGCTATTGTAAATAGTGCTGTGATGAACAATGTGGTACATAACTATTTTCGAGTTATGGTTTCCTAAGGGTATATGCCCAGTAGTGGGATTGCTGGGTCATATGGTAACTCTCTTTTTAGTTTTTTAAGGAACCTCCAAAATGTTCTCCATAGTGGCTGTATCAATGTACATTCCCACCAACAGTGTAGGAGGGTTCCTTTTTCCCCACACCCACTCCAGAATTTATTGTTGTAGATTTTTAGATGATGGCCATTCTGACCGGTGTGAGGTGATACCTCATTGTAGATTTGATTTGCATTTCTCTAATGATTAGTGGTGTTGAACATTTTTTCATGTGTTTGTCAGCAATCTGTATATATTCTTTGCAGAAATGTCTATTTAGGTCTTCTGCTCATTCTTAGATTGGGTTCTTTGTTATTTTCATGTTGAGCTGCATGAACTGCTGGTATATTTTGGAGTTTAATCCTTTGTCAGTTGCTTCATTTGCAAATATTTTCTCCCATTCTGAGGGTTGTCTTTTGGTCTTGTTTAAGGTTTCCTTTGCTGTGCAAAAGCTTTTAAGTTTCATTAGATCCCATTTGTTTATTTTGATTTTTATTTCCATTTCCCTAGGAGGTCGGCCAAAAGGATGTTGTGTGATTTATGTCAGTGAGTGTTCTTCCTAGGTTTTCCTCTAAGGTTTATATAGTATCTGGCCTTACATTTTGGTCTTTAATCCATTCTGAGTCTATTTTTGTGTATGGTGGCAGGGAATGTTCTAATTTCATTCTTTTACATGTAGTTCTCCAGTTCCAACACCACTTATTGAAGAGGCAGTCTTATCTTGATTATAAATTCTTGCCTCCTTAAAAATAAGGTGACCATAGGTGTGTGGGTTTATCTCTGGGATTTTCCTCCTGTTCCATTGATCTATACTTCTGGTTTTGTGGCAGTATCATACCATCTTGATTACTGTAGCTTTGTAGTACACTCTGATGTCCAGGGGCCTGATTCCTCCAGCTCTATTTTTCTGTATACAAGGAAATTGTGAAATATTTTGTTCTAATTATGTGAAAAATGCCAGTGGTATTTTGATAGGGAATGCATTGAATCTGTAGATTGCTTTGGGTAGTATATTCATTTTCACAATGTTGATTCTTCCAATACAAGAACATGGTATATCTCTCCATCTGTTTGTATCATCTTTAATTTCTTTCATCAGTGTCTTATAGATTTTTGCTTGTAGGTCTTTGGTCTCCTTATATATGTTTATTCCTAGGTATTTTATTTTTTTGTTGTTGTTGCAGTGGTACATGGGAGTGTTTCCTTAAATTCTCTTTCAAATTTTTCATCATTAGTGTATAGGAAAGCAAAACATCTTTGTGCATTAATTTTGTATCCTGCTAATTTACCAAATTCATTGACTAGTCCTAGTAGTTGTCTGGTAACATCGTTAGAATTCTCTATGTATAGTATCATGTCATCTGCAAGCAGTGACATTTTTACTTTTTCTTTTCCAATTTGGATACTTTTATTTCTTTTTCTTCTGATTGCTGTGGCTAAAACTTCCAAAACTATGTTGAATAATAGTGGTGAGAATGGGCAATCTTGTTTTGTTCTGATCTTAGTGGAAATACTTTCAGTTCTTCACCATTGAGAATGATGTTTGTTGTGGGTTTGTCATATAAGGCCTTTATTATGTTGAGGTAAGTTCCCTCTATGCCTACTTTCTAGAAGTTTTTTTATCATAAATGAAGGTTGTATTTTGTCAAAAGCTTTTTCTGCATGTATTAAGATGATCATATATTTCTTATCCTTCAGTTTGTTAATATGGTGTATCACATTGATTGATTTTTATATATTGAAGAATCCTTGCATTCTGGAATAAACACCATTTGATCATAGTGTATGATCCCTTTAATGTGCTGCTGGATTCTGCTGGCTAGTGTTTCTTTGAAGAATTTTGCATCTACATTCATCCTTGAATTTGGCCTTTAGTTTTCTGTTTTTGTAACATCTTTTTCTGGTTTGGGTATCACGGTGATGGTGGCCTAGTAGAATGAGTTTGGGTGTATTCCTCCTTCTGCTATATTATTGAAGAGTTTGAAGAGGATAGGTGTTAGCTCTTCACTAAATGTTTGATAGAATTAGCCTGTGAAGCCATCTGGTCCTGGGCTTTTGTTTGTTGGAAGATTTTTCATCACAGTTTCAGTTTCAATGCTTGTGATTGTTCTGTTCATATTTTCTATTTCTTCCTGGCTCAGCCTCAGAAGGCTGTGATTTTCTAAGAATGTGTCCATTTCTTCCAGGTTGTCCATTTTATTGGCATAGAGTTTCTTGTAGTAATCTCTCATGATCCTTTGTATTTCTGCAGTGTCAGTTGTTACTTCTCCTTTTTCATTTCTAATTATGTTGATTTGAGTCTTCTCCCTTTTTTTCCTCATGAGTATGGCTAATGCTTTATCAATTTCGTTTATCTTCTCAAAGAACCAGAGTTCAGCTATAATGATCTTTGCTATTGTTTCCTTCATTTCTTTTTCATTTATTTCTGATCTGTTCTTTATGATGTCTTACCTTCTGCTAGCTTTGGGGTCTTTTTGTTCTTCTTTCTCTAATTGCTTTAGGTGTAAGGTTAGTTTGTTTATTTTAGATTTTCTTGTTTCTTGTTGTAAGATTGTATTGCGATAAACTTCCCTCTTAGAACTGCTTTTTCTGCATCCCATAGGTTTTGGGTCGTCATGTTTTCATTGTCATTTTTTCTAAGTATATTTTGATACCCTCTTTGATCTCTTCAGTGATCTCTTGGTTATTTAGTAGCATATTGTTTAGCCTCCATGTATTTGTATTTTTTACAGTTTTTACCTGTAATTGATATCTAGCCTCATAGCATTGTGGTGGGAAAAGATACTTGATATCATTTCAATTTTCTTAAATTCATCAAGGCTTGATTTGTGACCCAAGCTATGACTGATCCTGGAGAATGTTCCATGAGCACTTGAGAAGAAAGTGTATTCTGTTGGTTTTGAATGGAATGTCCTATAAATATCAATTAAGTCCGTCTTGTTAAATGTGTCACTTAAAGCTTCTTTGTCCTTATTTTTTTTCATTTTGGATGATCTGTCCATTAGTGAAAGTGGGATGTTAAAGTCCCCTGCAAGTATTGTGTTACTGTCAATTTCCCCTTTCATGTCTGTTAATGTTTGCCTTATGTATTGAGGTGCTCCTATGTTGGGTGCATACATATTTCCAATTGTTATATCTTCTTCTTGGATCGAGCCCTTGATCATTATGTAGTGACCCTCTTTGTCTCCTGTAATAGTCTTTATTTTAAAGTCTATTTTGTCTGATATGAGAACTGCTACTCCAGCTTTCTTTTGATTTCCATTTGCATGGAATATCTATTTCCATCTCCTCACTTTCAGTCTGTATGTGTCCCTAGGTCTGAAGTGGGTCTCTTGTAGTCAGCAGATATATGGGTCTTGTTTTTGTATCCCTTCAGCCAGTCTGTGTCTGTTGATTAGAGCACTTAAGCTGTTTATGTTTAAGGTAATTATTGATTTGTATGTTTCTATTACCATTTTCTTAATTCCTTTGGGTTTGTTATTGTAGGTCTTTTCCTTCTCTTGTGTTTCCTGCCTAGAGAAGTTCCTTTAACATTTGTTGTAAAGCTGGTTCGGTGATGCTGAATTCTCTTAGCTTTTCTTGTCTGTAAAGCTTTTAATTTCTCCATCAAATCTGAATGAGATCCTTGCTGTATAGAGTAATCTTTGTTGTAGGTATTTCTCCTTCATCACTTTAAATATAACCTGCCAGTCCCTTCTGGCTTGCAGAGTTTCTTCTGAAAGAGCAGCTGTTAACCTTATTGGGATTCCCTTGTATGTTTTGTGTTGATTTTCCCTTCCTGCTTTTAATATTTTTTCTTTGTATTTAATTCTATAATTTGATTAATATGTGTCTTGACGTGTTTCTTCTTGGATTTATCCTATATGGGACTCTCTGCACTTCCTGGACTTGACTGACTATTTCCTTTCCCATATTAGGGAAGTTTTCAACTATAATCTCTTCAAATATTTTCTCAGTCCCTTTCTTCTTCTCTTCTTCTCAGACCCCTATAATTCACATGTTTGTGAATTTAATGTTGTTCCAGAGACCTCTGAGACTCTCAATTCTTTTCATTCTTTTTTCTTTTCTGCTGTTCGGTATTTATTTCCACTATTTTGTCTTCCAGGTCACATATTCCTTCTTCCTCAGTTATTCTGCTATTGATTCCTTCTATAAAATTTTTAAATTCATTTATTGTGTTGTTCATCATTGTTTGTTTCTTCTAGGTCCTAGTTAACCCTTTCTTTTATTTTCTCCATTCTATACCCAAGAGTTTGTATCATGTTTCCTATCATTACTCTGAATTCTTTTTCAGGTAGTCTGCCTATTTTCTCTTCATTTGTTTGGTCTGGTGGGTTTTTACCTTGCTCCTTCATCTGCTGTGTGCTTCTCTGTCTTCTTATTTTGCTTAACTTACTGTGTTTGGTGTCTCCTTTTCACAGGCTGTTTGTTTGTTGTTCCCTTTTTTCTGGTGTCTGCCCCCAATGTGTAAAGTTTATTCAGTGGGCTGTGTATGCTTCCTGGTAGAGGGGACTGTTGCCTGTGTTCTGATGGATGAGACTGGATCTTGTATTTCTGGTGAGCAGGAATGCATCCAGTGGTGTGTTTTGGTTTGTCTGTGAACTTACTGCGATTTTAGGCAGCTCTCTGTTAATGTGTGGGATTGTGTTCCTGTCTTGCTACTTGGTTGGCATGGGGTGACCAGCACTGTAGCTTGCTGGTAGTTGAGTGGAGCTGGGTCTTAGTGTTGAGATGAAGATCTCTGGGAGAGCTCACACCAATTGATATTATGTGGGGTCGGAAGGTCTCTAGTGTTCCAATGTCCTGAACTCGGCTCTCTCACATCAGAGGCTCAGACCTGACCATCAGCCAGATCATCAATTCCCTGTCAGCTACATGGTTCAGAAGAAAAGATAGAAAAAAACAGAAAGAAAGAGAAAATATATAATTAAATAAAGTTATTAAAATAAAAAAAATTTTAAATATTATTAAAATTAAAAAGTGATAAAAAATGAAGAGAGCAAACAAACCAATAAACAAATCCACCAATGATAACAAGCATTAAAAACTAAACTAAGGTGCTTCTCTGGTGGCACATTGGTTGAGAGTCCGCCTGCCGATGCAGGGGACAAGGGTTCATGCCCCAGTCTGGGAGGATGCCACATGCCGCAGAGCGGCTGGTCCCATGAGCCATGGCTGCTGGGCCTGCACATCTGGGGCCTGTGCTCCACAACAGGAGAGGTCACAACAAGTGAGAGGCCCGTATTCTGCAAAAAGAAAAAAAAAAACTATGCTAAGATAACTATGTAAATCAGAAACTAAGCAGTTCCATACAGCAAACCCCAAATCTACAGTTCCTCCCAAATTTCACCACCACAATTTTGGGATGATTCATTGTCTATTTATGTATTCCACAGATGCAGGGTACATCAAGTTGATTCTGTTGATTTAATCCACTGCTTCTGAGGCTGCATGAAGAAATTTCACTTTTTCTTCTTTGTTCCCACAGCTCCTGGTGTTCAGCTTTGGATTTGGCCCTGCCTCTGCATGTAGGTCACCCTCTGGCATCTGTTCTTCACCAAGACAGAAGGAGGTTAAGATAGCGGCTGATTAGTGGGCTCTGGCTCTCTCAGGCTGGGGGGAGGGAGGGGTACAGAATGCAGGGTGAGGTTGCAGCGGCAGAGTCCAGCATGACGTTGCAACAACCTGAGGCATGCCACGTGTTCTCCCAGGGAAGTTGTACCTGGATCTTGGGACAATGGCACTGGAAGGCTGCACAGGCTTCCAGGAGGGGAGGTGTGGATAGTGACTTGTGCTTGCACACAGGCTTCTTGTTGGCTGCAGCAGCATTATCTTTTCAAGCCCATCTTTGGTGTCCACGCTGATAGCTGTAGCTCATGCCTGTCTCTAAAGCTTGTTTAGGTGGTGCTCTGAATTCCCTCTCCTTGCGGACCCCAAAACGATAGTCTCTTGACCCTTAGGCAATTCCAGACTTTTTCCCAGATTCCCTCCCAGTTAGCTGTGGTGCACTAGTCCCCTTCAGGCTGTGTTCAAGCAGCCAACCCCAGTCTTCTCCCTGGGGTCTGGCCTCTGAAGCCCGAGCCTCAGCTCTCAGCACCCACCTGCCCTGGTGGGTGAGCAGGCAAGCCTCTCAGTCTGGTGAGTGCTGGTCAGCACCGATCCTCTGTGCAGGAATCTCTCCACTTTGCCCTCTTCACCCCTTTTCTGTGCTCTCCTCCATGGCTCCAAAGCTTCCCCCCATGCCCACTCCTGTCTCCACCAGTGAAAGGGCTTCCTAGTGTGTGGAAACTTTTCCTCTTTTACAGCTCCCTCCCAGATATGCAGGTCCCATCCCTATTATTTTGTCTCTGTTTCTTTTTTCTTTTGCCCTACCCAGGTACGTGGGGAGTTTCTTGACTTTTAGGAAATCTGAGGCCTTCTGCCATCTTTCAGTAGGTGTTCTGTAAGAGTCGTTCCACAGGTAAATGTATTTGTGATGTATTTGTGGGGAGGAAGGTGATCTCCACATTTTACTCCTCTGTTATCTTGAAGGGTTCCTATCATAAGTTTTATTTGAGAATGATTAGGGCAATTGAAGTAGCTTCCATAAGCAATGTTGGGAGTTTGGGGGGTCCTAAAGTTTGAACAGTAAGTAGCATAAAGTTGACACTAGCAGTATCCTATTTTTAGGTTCTAATATTTTTTTATAGAATATGTAGAAGTTTCAGAATGATCATAGAACATTCAAATGTATATAAAAGAGTGTGGGTATGTTCCATAAATATGGAACTAATTTCTGGACAATTATTTATTCTACCAAGATTGTATTCATTTTGCAGCTCTGGTCTGCAAATAAAATTGGCAAATGTCAATGGGAACAAACTTGTGTAACCAGCAAAAGAAGCCCTGTCAGTTATCCTCTTTAGCATGTTCCATCAGTAGAGACCCCATTCAGAAATGCCAGAACGTAGAGGCAAATGTTGAGCTATGATGTGTATAAATATTTTTTTTTGTTGTTATCACTAAATACAATGCAGCGGCATTTTGAAATTTTCGTTTGAGAAACTGGCAACACTTCTAAGTAACAATTATTAGCAACAGAGTGTGTAACTATTCATTAGTTTATATAAAATAAATACAGAAACTGAAGGAAATAAAATCATGAGAAAAGGAAAGTGAGGAACAAACAAGGAGCTTGATGATAAAATAAGTATTTTTTGATGTTTTTATTATTCATTATTTCCAAATAAGTTGTTTTTTAAAAAGTGCCCAAGTGAGATTGATCAAGATGGCAGAATAAGAGAATGTGTAGCTCACCTTGCCCCATGAATGTATAAAAAAATACATCTATATGTAGAACCATTCTTACTGAAAACTAACTGGAACCTGGCAGAAGAACCTCTGTACAACCAAGGCTGTAAGGAAGAAACACATAATCTGGTAGGAATGGAAGAAAATCGATCAGGTCAGGACCTGTGCCCATGTAAGGGAACTCAAAAGAAAAGAGAGAATACACAGGCATACATCCACCCTGGCCATTTACTTGTGAGAGCCAGATTTGGTGCCTCAGTCTTAGGGTTCTATGTGGGGGAGATAAGCCCAGTTGGCTGGTTGGAGGACAACTGGGACTAAATGGAGGGCTTTGGGAAGCCTAGACTCCACTTGTGAGGATCATGCATACTGCTGCACGCCCAAGGCAGGGCAGAGAGAGGTCTGCTCTAAGGGCAGCCAGGTTTCCTGCTATTGCCTCAGATTCTACACCGGCCTGAACAGAGCAAATGCTCAAGCCCTGCTCACTCCACATCATAGCATGGCACTGGATCTAAGGTGGCCAAAACCAGGGAGAAAACTTGACTGTGTGACACAGAGGTGACTTGGTCCTGGGGTGGAACCTGGATGGGTTGGCTGCAGCCATTGTTTAAGCTTACTGCAGCACATCAGAAGTAACCCCGATGTCTAACTGTAGCTGCTCCACAAAAGATCACCTCCTGATACACACCAAGAGCCCACAGGAGTCCCCAGCCCTGCAGTGTGGCTCCACAATAAGGTGGGAGCAGCAGAGGCTGGGGACAGTGATCAGCTGTGAGGGTATAAAGGGGACTCGCACCCAAAGATGTGTCTGAGTGGAAAGAGGAAAATAAATGTGGGCACCTGCCACAGCAATGCATCAGAGACAGCTATTACTCTTTTTGTAGCCAAATAGAGCCAAGGCCCCACACAGGGCCCATTTGCTTTGGCACCACCCCCATTTGGAACATAAGTCCCTCTGCAGGGACAGAGGAAAACACACACTTAAAGGTAGCACAGTGAGCTCATACCCAACGTTCAGGGTTTCAGCTACAAGCTACAAGTTATTAGATACCAACCCTAAAAGGGCCCTGATAGCCACTGAGCAGAGGGGAAGTCCCACCTCACATCCAGCTCGAGCCAAGCCCCTCCATCTCCAGCTGCACTCCCTACCAAGGTGCTAACTGCCAGAAAACCCTGAGAAAAGACACGATTTGCATTCACATCAAATCTATCTCACCCATGCAGTCTCTATGGGGACACTCTCACATGAGAACACTCTTTAAAAGACTGCAAAAGTAACTCTTTCACCTAAATTCATAGAGGCAGAGAAAGTTAATCACAATGAAAAAACAGTCCTCTCTCAACTGAAAGAGCAAGAGGAAAAATGTGAAAAACTAAATAATGAAACAAATAAGCTGTTTACCAGGTAAAGAATTCAAAGCATTGGTAATTAAAATGTTAACTAAATTAGGAGAAACAGAGCTACACTATGATAATTTTAACAAGGAACAAAAAAAATAAGAAAGGCCCAATCAGAAATGAATAATTCAATAGCTGAAATACACACACTAGAAGGAATGAATAGCAGACTAAGAGATGCAGAAGAATGCATAAGTGACATGGAAGATAGAATAATGGATATCATCCAATCAGAACAGCAAAAAGAAAAGCAAATTTAAAAATGATAAATGGATCAGTGAATGATAAAGGTATCAATACAAGAAGAGGATATTATACTCATTAGCACATTTGCACCCAATATGGGAGTAACTAAGTATATAAAGCAAATACTAACAGACATCAAGGGAGAAATTGACAATAATACAGTAATACTAGGGGACTCTAAAACCCCACTTTCATCAGCGCTCAGATCATCCAGATATAAATCAATAAGGCAGCAGTGGTCTGAAACAGCACAATAAAACAGTTGGGGGCTTCCCTGGTGGCGCAGTTGTTGGAGGTCCGCCTGCCAATGCAGGGGACACGGGTTAGTGCCCTGGTCAGGGAGGATCCCACATGCCACGGAGCAGCTGGGCCCGTGGGCCATGGCTGCTGGCCCTGCAAGTCTGGAGCCTGTGCTCTGCAGCGGGAGAGGACACAGCGATGAGAGGCCCGCGTACCACACACACACAAAAAAAACAGTTGGACATAATTGATATCTCTAGCACATCACATCCAAAAAACAACAGAATACATATTCTTTTCAATTGCACAAGAAACTCCAGGATAGATCACATACTAGGTCACAAAACAAATCTCAACAAATTTAAGAAGATATAAATTATATCAAGCATTATTTCAAACAAAATTGTATGAAACTAGAAATCAACAGTAGAAAGTAAAATGGGAGACTAAACCACATCCTACTAAAAAAGCAATGGGTCAATGAACAAATCAAAGAGAAAATCAGAAAATACCTCGAGACTGATGAAAAGGGAAAAATGACACACTAAAATTTATGGAATACAGCCAGAGCAATTCTAAAAGTGTAGTTTATAGTTATACAGGCCTTCCTCAAGAAACGTGGAAAACCTCAAATAAACAACCAAACCTACCATCTAAAGGAATTAGAAAAACAATAAACAAAGCCCAAAGTCAGCAAAAGGACAAAAATAGTAAAGATCAGAAAGGAAGTAAACAAAATAGAAACCAAAAACAACAGAAAAGATCAATGAAACCAAGAGTTATTATTATTTTTTTTTTGGTACGCAGGCCTCTCACTGCTGTGGCCTCTCCTGTTGCGGAGCACAGGCTCCGGATGCACAGGCTCAGCGGCCATGGCTTACAGGCCCAGCCGCTCCGCGGCATGTGGGATCTTCCCGGACCGGGGCATGAACCCATGTCCCCTGCATCGGCAGGCGGACTCTCAACCACTGCACCACCAGGGAAGCTCCCAAGAGTTATTTTTTGAAAAAAAACCAAAATTGATAAATTTTTAGCCAGGCTCATCAAGAAGAAAAGTGAGAGGACCCAAATAAGAAATGAAAGAGGAAAAATAACAACTGATACCACAGAGAAGCAAACAAACAAAAAAATCAGAAGAGTACATTATGAGCAGTTGCATGCCGACAAATTGGTCAAGATAGAAGAAATGGACAAATTTCTAGAAACATATAACCTGAAAAAAACTGAATCAAGGAGAAACAGGCAATTTGAACAAATGATCACTAGTAGTGAAATTGAATTTTTAATAATTAAAAAAAAAACCTCCCACCAAACAAAAGTCCAGGACTGGATGGCTTCACAGGGGAATTCTACAAAACATATAATGAAGGCCTAATACTTATCCTTCTCAAAGTATTCCAAACAATTGAAGAGGAAGGAGACTCCCAAATTCATTTTACAAGGTCACCAAATACCCAAACCAAAGACACTACAAAAAAAGAAAATTGCCAGCCAGAATCTTTGATGAATATACATACAAAAATTCTCAACAAAATATTATCAAACAGAATCCAAAAATATATACAAGGGATCATACAACATGATCAAGTTACATTTATTCTAGGGATGCAAAGATAGTTTAATATTCACAAATTTAGCAATAAAATACATCATATTAAGAAAAGGAAGGATAAAAATCAAATGACCAGGGGCTTCCCTGGTGGCGCAGTGGTTGAGAGTCCGCCTGCCGATGCAGGGGACGCGG
>RJWK010031632.1:0-24113 GCA_004363435.1 Platanista minor | reverse complement strand
GCCGCCAAAAGAAGGAAGGTTGAAGGAGAGACTAGATGTTGGGGGAACTGTGCTGGGAAGGGCTGCGTCGGAAGTGCCCACACTAACCCAGGGGGAGGACAACACCCCAGGCCTGGCTGCCGCAGCTGCTTGCTGGAGAAGGGGAGCCTGACCTCTAGGAGGGCGCCGCTCTTGTGTAGGCTGAGCGGCCCCCCGGTGCCCTGGTTTGTATGGAAGGAGGAAGGCAGAGAGACAGGAGGAGGAGGCTGATGGTCTCGCGGCCCTTGCTGGAGGCACACTTGGGCAGTCGACGCCCTGAAAATGAGCAGGAAGGAAGGCAGTGGGGTACAGGGACGCAGGTGGGCAGGGAGGGCAGAACTTGAACTTGTCAATACCAGCAGCCCCCTTTTTTTCCAGACAGAGGGTTGTGAACCCGCCTGGGGATGAGGCCTGGTGTTGTGGAAACTGAACTTAGCTTCGCGGGGCTGACAGTTCTGGCCCAGGGTGGTATGTGATTCTGGCTCGGCCTGGGACAGGGTCCAGCCAGGCCCAGCTGGGTGGAACCCAGGTCTGGGTGTGAGGGTGGTCTAGGGAGTGATGGAGGTCAGGTGCCATCCTGAGCAGATACTGGTATGGTGCCTCGTGTATCTGACAGGCGGGAGCTGTTAGCAGACAAAATTGACGCCCACTTTATTTTCCAGGTGGCAGTGCACCCCTTTGGACTTCTCCTCTAGGTTCCATGCTTACCTCTTCTGTGACCTCACTCTGCCCCTTCTCCTTCCTCTCACTCTCTCGAGGTTACCCCTTCACTTAAAACGTTGCTTCTGGTAATCTGGTAAGCCGGGAAAGTTGCTGGAGTCACTGCCGGAGTCGGTATTGTGTCGGTAATCCCGAAGGAGAGGCGTCCCCAGCGGAGACTCTGGGTGGGCGGGTTGGTCTTGCTTGCCGGTGGAGAGGGTGGGGATTGAAGGGTGCACCCTTGGGTGGGCCCACAGCGATGGTACCAGCTGAAAGCTACAAAAATGCTTCATAGACCGTGGTTTGTTACTATATAGTGTTCATCATGGCAAGCTGATGGCACCAGGAGAAATGGAGCCCCTGGCCAGTGTGAGTCGTAACAGTGCAGGAGGGGAGACCCTGGAGGAGGAGAGAGCCCGCCTCAATTGATGTCTACAGATTGAATTTCCAGAGGCTTAGGAGGAGGAGTTCTCCAATATCCTGTTTCCAGGCGTTGCTCAGGAAGCCCTGTATTCATTCAGGAGACCATCCTTTAAGGTTTTCAGATGAGCTTATGAGGGGGCAATCTTTAAAAGTCCAAAGCAGATGCATCCGGGGCCTTCAGCAGATGTGTTGCTTTGAGTGTGTAATCCGGGAGCAGCGATCTCTGGCTGGGCACGTGAATGCCAGCGGGCACCTCTCCTATTCTGGGGTGGAGGTTTTCAGATGCTGCATCTTCTAAATTCAGCCTCCTGTTGTACTAGTTCTGTACTACGAACCTTGCTTCCAGAGGACTCTTAAGCTGTAGAACATTTTAACGCGATGCCACAACACACAGTGCTGCCTTGTAGATGGAGCTTGCAGATGGATCCCAGTGACCCTCTCATCTACCCGCCTGCCTTCCTGTGCATTGGTCGGAGGAATTCTTAGTGTGATGATATAATCTGTGTGTTGGGAAAGTGTTCAGGATTGAAATGCCTTAGGCAAATACTTAAATGAGCCAACTGGCAAATTGAGGGGGGTCATTGTACTGTGCTGGAGGTACGAGTTGGTCATGCCCAAATTGTGATAGAAATGGCATGTCTAGTTTGGGCATTCCTACTAAGAAGGGAGTGGTCAGGGTACCGATAGTGATCTTTGATTCATCTTGCTCTATGTGTTTTTTAACTTCAATTTTACTTTATCAGAGTTCAGAGTAATCTTAGTGTTCAAATGGGAGGACCCTGAGGTGAGGGGTGGTGGGGTGGGAAAAGCCTGCTGCAGGTGCTGGGAGGGGTGGGCGTGAAGAAAGGGAGAAGGAGGGAGGGTTGTGGTTAGGTGTGGGTTGTAGAGGGTGGGAGTGGTAGGGAATGTGGGTTGAAGGGAACTCTCTGGAGAAAATATCAGTAGGCAGAGCTCTGGGGAATTATATAGAGCTCGTGGGCGAAGAAAATACTAGTTAATAGTAAATTGTTAATGCTAGTTATCGCTTGGAAGCACAAAAAAAAGTTGCTTGGAAACTTTCTAAAATGCTTAGAACTCTGCTACGTGCAGGGGAAAAAGCAAAATTGTTTTGCTTTGCTGCAAGATGGGGAAGACTGGAAAGGTAACTGAAGACCTGCTTATCGGTGGCTTGAAAGATTGGTGTCAGAAACTTGCATCAGCAGGTTAACATCCTGCACTGCTTTCAAGCTTCTTACGTGGTTTATCTGGAGATGTGTGGTATTTGGGAGAGGTCTTCGAAAAGACTTTAAATACCCATATTGTGGGCTTTTAAAGTAAGCTTGAGATTTTGGAGTGCACTTAAGATGGTGAGATGTACTCTTCTGGGTTTGCAACATTTTTTTTCACCGAGGTTTTGCAGTTGAAAACTTGAGCAAAATGAAAATGCAATGATTTCTAAAGGAATTTTGTGTTACTTCGTGCCTTATAAGCACATCTCTTCTTTGTGATGAGTATTAGAAACAGCAAGAGTTTTTACTTTTCGTCGTCATTGTAACAAGGAGAACCTAATGACTTTTTGTGATCACTGTAAAATTACTGTACTATTTGGTGGCAAACAATCCACGTAGGCTTGCTAAGGTTACAATTAGTAATCCACTGTATCTTTAGTTTGAATGTTTGTGTTTTTTAAGTGGTAACCGTATTAGAGGGGAAACTATCAGCCAAAATCAGTTTGGGAAATAAGCAAAACTGGGGACGGGGAGGTGCTTTATTACTAGATTATGGTCTGTTTGTGAAAATTCAGGGAAAGATCTGAATCATTTGTGATAAAGTAATACTAGTGGCTTTTTTATCATGTCCCTCTTCCCATTGAATTTCACTTTGTAAACTTTAAATCCCCAATATTTTTATACATGTGGGGTCTTTCTAGGTTCTCTTTTTAATGTTTAAAAATACGTTGACATGATAGTTCAGTTCTTAACCCATCATCTGGGCATGATACAGTAACTGCCATTGGAATTTAAAGAAAGCTAGTCATGCACATATGGGGAAATGTGTTCTGGTAAGCTGTTGTGAAATTGAAACTGTAATAGTAGGAGGAAAAGGTACTTTTATGTTGCTGTGTATGGGAAGAACCAGTCTTGTTACACCATGTCTGTGACTGCTAATCATTTTTCTTCCCCTTTACAGAATGAATAAAGGTTTGAGTTCTAAACTCATTAGAATTGTTTGTATTGTTATATTTTTTCAGCCCTGATTTTGTGTGTATATCAAGTTGCCTTCATAAAGAGACCGTGGAGTTAGATGCCCACCAGCAAGCTGCCTGTGTGGGGCTCACGGCCCTGCCAAAAGTGGGCACCGCTGATCTTGTCTGGGTATCAAGTTGCCTTCATAATGAAGTTGAATGTACCTTCATATTGTAGATTTAGGCCTAGATTCACTAAGGTAGCTCCAGATTGAGGGCATTGAGTGGAGTGTGATAACCTGAAACAACTGGTACTTCCTGAATTGCCTGCAATCTGGTAGGTGGGGAGGGGCTCTGCTCACTGGGAGTGTGTGATGGTTGCACAAAATGTGATGTCAAACCACCAAGCCAATGAAGGTCAGTGTCAAGGTGGGGGAGTACTTCGTAACATCCTGGAATTTTACTTGGTTATATTTCCAAATGGTATTGTCACAAAGGGGACCGCTTTATTCCTGTTTGCTTGGAGGAGACAAGCTAAATAGAACGGACATGTAATACGTATTTGACGTATTTGTGGTCTTTGGGAGGCTGGAATGTATCTGGGATTTGGGTTTAATGCACAGAATTCTCATTTTACTAAAGAATTTGACGTTGGCTTAAATTTTTTCCTTTTGGTGAGTGATAAAAGAATTTGCGCTAAGTTGTGTCTAAGTGCTGTGCTAAGCAGGCCAAGACTACGCCCAGGGTGTGAGTAGAGCGTTTGGAATCCAGAGTATGTGTTGTGATTCTAAGTTGATCCTGTGTCCTGGGTGGGGAAGGCGCAACAGCAATGCATCCTGGGAGCTCATTCTTGTACAGCTCTTCTGTGTTTCTCCTTTGGGGCCATAAGGTTTTGCTTCCCAGGAGACAAACTTTGGGCTTGGAATAGAAACCACTGCCAGCCTCTGCTGAGGCTGTTGTTTCCAAGGGAGTGGAAAGGGGAATGGGACAGGCTGTGCTGTGACCAAAACAAAGGGCTGGGAGAGCAGCTGTTGTCCTCACTGGTGCCTCTTGTTTGCCTGCCTCCTCTGTCCACGTGAACCCTCACGTGTTTGCTGCCCGTCTGGAGCTCACAGCCCTGCCAAGAGTGGGCGCCACTGTGCAGCTTCGAGGGTCCTCCCCCTGCTTGCCACCGCGCTCCTCAATTTCCCCAGGACAGTCTAGGCTTCCTTTCCTACCTTACCCTTCTTGCTTTTTACCCTGTCCTCCTCCACCTGCCTTGTCCTCTTTTCAGAACTTGTTCCTCCTCTTGTTTTTATATGGTGATTACTAAACTCGCTTCCAGACTTGAGGGTAATGGCTACCAACACCTCTGGGTACTGTTTCTTAGCGACTGTGGTGAGCTGATAATTTCTCCACAGGGGTGTAAGTGTTTGTCATCAGAAGGGGTTGTAAACTGGGGCCTGATAGTACAGGCACACAGCAGGCAGCTGAAGGCTGTGCCGAGCCCTCCTGGCCTCTGCTCTGTCTGGGGCCCCTGGGCCTGTTCTTTACCCTTCATTATCCTCAGGTGGGGGGATAGGTCACAGGTGTTGGTGACCTTTGCTAATCAGCTTGCATCCTCGTGCGCAGGTCTGACCTCAGCCTCTTCCCTCTGAGCTCTCAGAGGCGGTGGATGGTGCAATGAAGCTCGGTGAGTGAGCCTGTGGGAGTTAGGCAGCAAGTGGTGACGTGACGCGAATTAAGCGGTGGGGCTCAAGGACAGCAAGAGCTGAATGGGGAAGTTCTTTCAGAAAGGAATAGCCTGAGGGGAAGTATTGGTTGAGGCTCCTCTGCGGGCCCAGGCTGGACACACTGGCTGCAGAAATGGCCTGCGTGACCAAAGGGGTTGGCTGGTAACCCCCACCTCACCCCTTGTCTGCCCTGGCTTTGTCTTATGGCCGTGAAGGGACTCCTAGGACCTCTCTGGCTGTACTTTAGCTTCTGGAGGAAGTGTTAACCTCTGGCCTTGAGCAGTACTTGTTACCGTGCAGCGCTGACATTAAATGAAATGCCAAAACAGCCTTCAGGTATTTGTGGCACATTTTAAATATGCATATTTAACACAAAAACACCCTGATGCAGTGTGGAAATGGCAAGAGGAAGATGTAGCAAAAATAAGAAAGATGTGAGGACGCGTGTCCCAGGGAGTGTGGCCCTGACCTTCCCCTCTGCCACCTTGTCTTCTGCACAGGACACTCCCTGCTGGAGGCCCGTACCCTCCAGCGCCCCTCAGTGCTGCACCACCTTCCCTCTCTTTTCTTTTAAATAACTCTTAGTTGAGTTTTCCTGTTGTAAAAAGGGTTTATTATAAGGTTTACAAGTAAGAAAATTGATATAAACAAAATCCTCAGTAATCTATCGACAATTGTTATTGGCATCTTTGCTTCTAGAGGTTTTTTCCCCTATGCTTAGGATATATGCCTTTTTATACAGAAATGGAATTATACTGTAAATTCTACTATAAACTCTGTTGTGCAACTCTTTTCACTTAATATACAATGAACATCTTTTCCTGGCACTGGAAGCATCTTGTAGTGACATAATGTCTATTGTATGCCTCTATCAATTTAATCTCATTGAGATGACATATGAGTTATTTTCCAGTTTTTCTTCTCTTAGGAAGTAATGGTGTGATGACCCCTGTAGCTCCAACTTTTATCACATCTGATATTTCTTTGGGATACATGAATACATTTCTACGTGTGAATTGTGTATGTCAGACTTCTTAAGACTTTAGGTTCCTATTGCTAAATTGCCCTCCAGGAAGGGATTTGGTAAATTCGCATTCTCACTCTTAAGGTAAACCTAGCTGTCTCCCCTTTTTCTCAGAGTGAGTACTGTCATACTAAAAACCTCTGCTTCCTGGGTGGATCCAGGCTGCTTTACCAGTGGGTGTGAGCGCTGTTAGTGACGCTGAATATCTGTGTGTTGATTGGCCATCTGCAGTGTTATTATGTGCGTGCATGTGTGACTTTACACTTCCTAATGGTTCATTTTTCTATTGATTGTTCTGTAAAAGCACTTACATATTAATAATGCTTCGTATGTTTGATGCAAATACTTTTCCCAGTTTGTAGGTTGCCTCCTTCTCATTTGTTTATTGTGTTTCAAACATACAAAAGTCACAGTTTTTCTGAGGTTGTCAATCTTTATGGTTTCTGTGCTCGTGTTACGCTTAGACCTCTCCTACCCCAAAAGTATATACATATTAATCTGTATTATTTTGTGATCGTTGTATGGTTTCATTTTTTACGTTTAAACGTACAATCCAACAGGAGTTTACTGTGCATTCTGTTGTGTGTGTGTAGTAGGGGAGGCTTGCTCTCTCCCTGTGGCCAGAGGATGGAGTGGCAGAGAGCGCCCTCAGCTAGGAGGCTTGTTGTCTCAAAGGGATGGACGGGTCACCGAAGACCTGAGGGGCAGGTGGCTGCTGTGTTAACTGCGCCCAGCAGGCAACCCTGTGGGGGCGGGGTGGTCAGAAGCAGGTGCAGACAGATAGATGTGGCTCTACTCCTGTCTTGGGAGCTTTATGACTGGGAGCACATTGCTGAGCCTCGCCGGGCCTGTCTTCCTCACCTGGGAGATGGGGGAAATGGATGTCTATATTTCAGCCACTCACCACTGAGGACGTGCCGTGATTCCTTCGTGTTCTTCACGGCCCAGCCTCAGATCAGTCTGCTTCCTTCTGCTTCCCTCTCCTCGTCCTCTAGTTCCCCGCCTTGCTCTGGGCCTTTTATGTAGTGTCATCCGGGTGCGTGTTCTGGACTGTTCTGGTATTACGCTTAATTTTGTTTGCATCCACATTTCCGTGTATCAGCAGAGTCCACAAACTCATTGGAAGTGGTTTTCTCTCAGGATTGTTCAGTTCTCCCACAGGAATTCCATGGAGGGCTTCTGGAGGTCTGTGAGTGCTCTGAAACTGTATGTGCATTTTTCTATGGAAGGCATAAGCTTGCTGAAGGGGGCCATGACCTCAAAAAATATTCAGTTGCATTATTTTTGTTTGTTTGTTTGTTTTGCGGTACGCGGGCATCTCACTGTTGGGGCCTCTCCCGTTGCGGAGCACAGGCTCCGGACGCACAGGCTCAGCGGCCATGGCTCACGGGCCCAGCCGCTCCGCGGCATGTGGGATCTTCCCGGATCGGGGCACGAACCCGCGTTCCCTGCATCGGCAGGCGGACTCTCAACCACTGCGCCACCAGGGAAGCCCTCATCGTGGTTTTGATTTGCACCTGCCTAATGATTAGTGGTGTTGAGCATCTTTTCATGTTATTCGGCCATTTGTATATCTTTGGAGAAATGTCTTTTCAAGTCCTTTGCCCATTTAAAAAAAATGGTTTATTTTTTTGTTACCGTTGATTTATGGGAGTTATTTATATATTTTGGATATTAACCCTTTATTGTCTATTTTACCACTTGATTTACCATCTGCATTCTTCCTCTTTGACCATTTACCATATAAAATTTCTATATTGATTTTTATAAAGATCATGAAGCTTTTGCCAGTAGTTGTCAAACTTAATCTCATTTTTTCCTTTTGTATTTGTGCTCAAAAAGTATCTATTATACAAAAACTTGTAAAAAATTATTGTAACAAGTCGAATAACAACAACAAATGAGACTGTTGGGTTTGCTTCTGATTACTTTTTCTTAGTAGCTAAGCATGCATGTACTGCCACATTACAATAAATGCTTTTCTCCATTTAAGGAGTTATGAATCCAGCCTATAAAGTGTATCGAAATTAATTACACTGATAAAGTTGAGCTGTCAGACTTTTACTGAGTAAATACTGTCATTGCTCTTTTGTTCCAGGTCTGTCAATATCAGCTTCTTGTAATTGAACCTGCTTCTCAAATTTTTAGTCTCTAGTTTTTGTTGTTTCTAATCAAATGCAATGAATTTTAATGACTGTTACTATTCATTATGTTATAAAATCTAGTAAGTGGAAGCTATGATACTCCTCTCAAGGCAAGAATATTCCCTCTCCTTGTTGGAACTTGAGCACACAGAATTGGGTTAATCTTTGGTTTAAGACATAATATGGCTGTCTTTTATTTGGTTCCTTGATGTTTTTAATAATGTGGCAAGCATTTTTGAATCTTCTGTTCAGTGTATAAACAGGACTGTAGACAGGAACTTTCTCTGCTTGTGTGGTCCTGGTCATCTCCCCCATCTCCCTCCCTGCCTCCCTCTAGGCCAAAGTAGTCATCATCCTCAATACTAGGTTTATCTTTTACTTGCTTTCTTCTGATATAACTTTGCAAAAAGAAAAAACTTACCTAAATGTGTTTTTTAAACTATAATTTTCATTTCAGTTGTTTTTAACTTTATAGAAAAGGTATGTTGTATATAAGCTTTACAGAATTATTCTCAATGATTTTAAGATTCATCCTTTACCTTGTGTGTAGTTCATTTGGAGTCTCTATGTGACTATAGCACAATTAATCGATTTTTCCCGTTGCTTCTCTTACTCTGGTCAGTGTAATTGGATAGGTGGTCGGTGGCTGCTCTCATGTTACACAGAATTAAAGCCTGACTGACCGGGGCGGCACTACCAGTACGCACCGCTGCCCTCACCCTGCCTGCTGCTTTTCCTGCCAGACCTTTTTCTGTACGTTTTTATCCACATCTAATATTCAAAGAACATAGGTTATAAGTGGGAAAGTACTGTTTTATACTGTATATCATTATTGACTTTCTCTTTTCACTTAGCAGTAGGGAGAGTCATACGAGTACATGTAGAACTGCCATCGTTGTATTAAGCTGCTGTGTAGTATTCCTTCACTTGGACGTTCCACGAGTTACTTAGCCATTCCGCTACTGGTGGATATTTACACTCTTTCCAGTCCTTTCAGTCGCTGTGTGATCATCATGCGCGCCCTGTGTGCCCACACATAAGTGCCCACACGTGAGAGTAGGTATCAAAAAAGTGGAATTGCTGGGTCAGACATTTTGCTCAATTCTGCCCTGTCGTCCTCCGGAGTAGGCGTACCTGAGTATGAAAGTATCTGTTTGTCCATATCCTCTTGGACACTCTGTATGGCAAGCTTCTAAATTTCTGCCAGCTGCCTTCTTTGATCCGTCATGTATTCACAGTGACCCACTGAGTCTTTGATGGGTACAGTGGACTCTTGGCATCTGTGGACTTAACATTTGTGGGCTTGATGCTGATAGGGGTGCCAGAGTCCAAGGCACATAATCATTTGTGATCTTCTTGAGGTATAATTTTTTAAATTACTCATGTCGTGAGCGTCCCCAGCCAAACGGTCTCTTCCGTGTCACACTATGGCTTTGTTCTCCACTTGTCTCTGCAATGCAGCAACTCTCGAAGGGACCAAAACTTTGCAGATTTGGGTACGTTCATGGCTCAGGTTACTATACTATGTACTGTAGTAATGGATGGGACTGTGGAGTGTATGTTTGTGGCAGAATTTATTTTAATCCCTTTATAAATTACTAACCTTGCATTTAAATTTTAAACACTATGGGAAGACAATGTAGAAGATAAAGGTTTCTCTGGAGTTCTTCTCCCGAGAATAATTAGCAGTGGCAGCTTCATTTATATTCCTTCAGATATTTTCCCTCCGTGGACATAACAACAGTTTATCCTACTGTTATTATGTGCTCTAAAATGGAAACATACAATAGGTACTGTTCTGCAACTACTTTATTGCTTTCATGACTCTGTAATATTTAATCTTGCACATGTTGGTATAAGTCACTTTAACCATTTTCCTGTTGATGGGCTTTTAAGGTTATCTCTAGGGTTTTCTGGCCATAGCAAACAGTGCTGCAGTGAGCTTCTTATAAATACTTCTTCGTGCACATGCTATGCAAGCCCTCAGATCGTGATGCCTGCAGGAAACATGAGCTCCAGACACGCACACCTGCTCCTCACAGCCCCGCACTGCAGCTCTCCCACCCTGGTGCTGTCGGGGTCTGGGGCGCTCAGTCTTGTGAGGTGGGTTGCGAGTTTCTGCTGCCAAAGCAGAATAATGCTGGCCTTCTCCTAATGTGTCGGGGAATTCAGTTGAAACTGCTTGTCCATACCAGATTTTAGCTTAAGATGGTGTTTGACTTACTTAGCACAAAACAAAAAGACCTAACAAACCTCATAGTCCACTTCCCAGTGTTCTTCCCCTAAGCAGGTTGAAAAACAAACTCTTCTAGGAAAGCAGCTGTGACATTTGCAAAAAGTAGCATTTAATTATGTTATCGTTTGTTTGGTCTCTTGAAGTCGTTTCACCTGGCATCTGTCTGTAGGCGTTTCTGGTCCTCCGGAAAGCAGTGCGTTCAGGTGGGGCGCAGGCTGCTCCCTCCTGCCTTCCAGCACAGGCTTGGCTGCTGTCTGATTTAAGTACATGCTCCCTCTCTAAGAGGGGCCACCACGTGCCAGGAGCACAGGTGTGAACCCGCTCTGTCTGTCACTCACGAGGATCACGAGGAACTTGAGGTTGGGAACGAGAGGGCGCAAGATCTATCCCAGCAGCCTTATTCTCTCCCCTCAGCTTCTGGGGTGATCTGTGCACTGTCCCCCAGACTCTTCTGTCGATGAGACAACTGTGTGACCTGCCGTCTGTATGTCAAATCAAGGCCCTGCCTCTACCCTGAGCTGACCCCAAGGGCAAAGGCTCTTGCAATTTGTTTAACTTCAAGATGTAAAAAATGCTCAAAGTAATAACTTTGCACGTGTTCAAGTTCACACCCTGCAGAAGATGCTGTGATGTCTTTCTCTAACCCCTGGCCTCCCTTCCCACAGAGGCAGCTATTGTGGCCAGTTAGTTGCTGGAGTTTCCTCCCAGAGAATTCTTGTACCTATTTTGCTGTGAGGCCCTGTCTTGCACTTTGGGTGGTTCAGTTAACAGTACATCGAGGAGCTCACTGTGTATCTGTATTCGTGGTCTGCCTTGGCTCTTCAGTATCTGTGTGGTAGTGTGTGTTTGAATTATCCATTCCCCTTTTGAGGAACAGTTAAGATAGTTTCTAGCAATTTTTGCTGTATATAATGTCTATCCTGAGTACCTGTCTCCGTGTGTTTTTATGTACGTGGCAACTATGTCTGTGGGGAACGTTTCCTCTGAGGGGAATTCTGGGCCACAGCCCATGTACTTTTCCAAACACGAGGGAGCTACCAGCTTACAGTCTAGGGGAGGCTGTTCCGGGTGACGGTTCCCTACACCTTGTGTTCTTGAACTAGATTATGTGTGTATATGAAAAGTGAAAATAGTATTTCATTGTAGTTTGATTTGCATTTCTATTGGGATGTGTACTTAGGGATTTTTAAGAGCTCTTTACATACGAAAGAAGACAACCCTTTGTCATTTGTGCTGCAAATACTCTTTGTCATTGACCTTTAAATTTTATGCTTTAAAATTTTTTGCTGTTCAATAGTTTTAAACATATTTATACTTACTTATGAATGTTTTCTTTCATGGTTTCTGGATTTTATGAGCAGCAGTTCAGAAAAACTAATCCAGCTCAAGATTATTTTTTGTTAAACCCAGTTCTTTTAAGGTTTAATTTTTATTTGAATCTTAGCTCTAGCTGGACTTAATTTTGTCATAATGAGTGACTTAGGGATAATCAGTCTATTGTCCCTACACCATTTACTGATTAGTACACCTGTTCACCATTTATCTATGTGCCAGTTCCCGTTTTAAATATTGTAGGTCTGTGCTTCACTGTATGGTAAGGATAGTCCTACCTTGTTATTTCACTTTCCTGAATTTTCCCGGCTATTCTTGCATGTTTACTTTTCCTTCCTTATGATGTCTTCATGCTGTTGTCTACCTGTGCAAGGATAAGGATTGTCCTCCCATTTACTCACGTGTGTTTAATTTGGCTCCATGGGATGTGGGAAGCTGTGGTCAATTAGGCTGATCTTCGTCTTTCTGCCATGACTTTATTGTTTTCAGGGCTCCATAATACTCTTGCACGTGATCATATAGTTATTTTAACCATGTTCCTATTAACGTGTGTCTGGGTGACCTAACCTGCCTCCTGAGGGCCCCTGACACCCATTCTAATGACCACCCCCATCATAGCACTTCCATGTTTTTTTTTGCTGTGCCTAATGGTTACTTGTCGCTGTTGAAGTGATAATGTGCAGTTCAGTGGACTTTACAGAGGAAATGCTCCGAAACGCACTGCTAAAAATGCCAATACATTTATGCAAACCCAGTGTGGAAAATGAATTGGGCATATTCTAAGAGGTCACGTTCTAGGAGGGGAGTTTGGCCGGGGTGGGGGGGGGGTTGCATTCTAAACCTCTGCCCCTGTGTGGCTGAGTCCTGTCACTGGGACAGTCTGTGTACGTGGAACGTCTAAGTGGAATCCTGTTCTAGTAACAAGCACCTGACCCCCAACTGCCTTTTTCTCCTGCCCACACCTGACGGACTGTTCACAAAGTGTCTCATTTGCTTTCCTGCCTTGGCAGAGAGATTACACAGACCAGAACTTGCCTTTTCTGTGGTGTCTCAAGGCCACCATCCACGTAACGTCGTCCAGTCCGGCACACGGCAGTTGCTTCAGGGGCTGCTGAGGTGGCCTGTTTGTCCCCTCACTGACCGTCCTCCCCAGCCCGGCCCTTCCTCGGGGTCAGCCCACCCCTCCTGTACTGGGCTCGCGGTGTCCAGAGGGTGTACTGGGCTAGGTGTACTGGGCTAGAGGCGAACCCAAGGTGCCTGGAGGTGAGACAACCAAGCCTTCCCTTCAGTTATCTTACTGTTTCACCCATGTGTCAGTGGTGGCCTGCGTCTCTTCAGAGATGATCCGTATGGGCTGGTTTTTCAACCAAGCACAATTCTGTTTTCTAACTATGATTTTTTCTGATTTACTGTTGAACTTCACTAGGACTGCTTTTTCTGTTTTCTAAGACTGTGATGTTTTCCTTAACGGAATTTCTTAACAGCGACACTACTGGCTCAGAGGGCATGGCCGGTATGAAGGCTTTTGAGTCACGTTGCTAAGTGCCTTCCTGAAAGGCCAGCACAGCTCAGCTTGGCCCTGCCCTGTTTGTTTTTATCTTGGCTGACCGGAAGTTTAAGCAGGGTGTCGGTGTTTTTATTTATTATTTACATCTTTATTGGAGTATAATTGCTTTACAATGGTGTTAGTTTCTGCTCTATAACAAAGTGAATCAATTATACGTATACATACATACGTTCCCATATCTCCTCCCTCTTGCATCTCCCTCCCTCCCACCCTCGCTATCCCACCCATCCAGGTGATCACAAAGCACCGAGCTGATCTCCGGGCGAGGTTCGCTGGTCCGGGAGAGGGGCCAGCGAAGTCGCCTTGCTGATGGTTTCTTGACGATGGTTTAAAATTTTGTAGCCAAATCTGTCTAATTTTATTATTAGGGTTATGTACTTTGGTGTCATGTCTGGTTCTTTTGTGGTTTCATTTTTGACATTTAACTTTTTACTCCATCTAGAAGTTGTTTTGGTCTACAGTATGAGGTAAGAATCTAATTTAGTTCTTTCAAAATGGTAAACAAATTTTCCCACACTTTTACTGATTAATTCTACTTTCTCTACTGATTTGAAATGCTGCTTGTTAATTATGGGCTAAATACTTGAACTGAGTCCGTTTCTAAACTTTTCAGTCTGTTCCACTGGTCTGTATTTCCTCGTGCCAACCCAGTGTTTTAACTATTTTAGCTTTATAATATCTGCTTTTAATATAATATGGTAATACAGGCCCCTGCCATTCTTTTTAAAAGTATTTGGATTTTTATTGGGATAGAGTTACATTTATAGATGTGGAGACTGCCCATTTAGGAACTGGTCTCCCTGTTCATTCAGGATAGAATGATTTTCATGTCCCTCAGGAATTTTAGACCTCAAACAATTAAAGCACATTTACAAAGCTTGTTCCTGGAAATGTTCTGTTCTGTATTGTGGTTGAATAAGTTTTTCTGTTAAAATTTCTGATTATGGTAGCATATGGTAAGACTCCTTTTACATATGTATTTTATAAATAAATATGCTGTACTTCATTATCAGAGTCAGTTGAGAGAGTCAGTAATAGTATCTTGGCTAAAAGTGTAGTCTTTCGAGTCAGATGACCCTGATTTCATGCTGGACCTGCCTCATTTCTGTGTGACCATCTCTCTGCCTCAGTTTCCCCATCTATAAGAGGGGATAATCTTATTATCTACTAAGAAGTGGATTGAGGAGTTCTCTGGCAGTCCAGTGGTTAGGACTCAGTGCTTTCACTGCTGTGGCCCCGGGTTCAGTCCCTGGTCTGGGAATTAAGATCCTGCAAGCTGAGTGGTGCAGCGCCCCCCTCCCCCTCAAAAAAAAAAAAAGAAAAAGAAAGAAAGAAAAGAAAAGTGGGTGGGATAAGGGTTAATGAAGCAATGTAAGCATTGTACTTGGCGCTCTCCAGGCATGGAGTGAGCACTGTTCTCTTGGGGTTTCCAAGTAACTAACATCAACTTTTTTTAAATTTAATTTATTATTATTTATTTTTGGCTGCGTTGGGTCTTCGTTGCTGCGTGCGGGCTTTCTCCACTTGCCGCGAGCGGGGGCTACTCTTCGTTGCTGTGCGCGGGCCTCTCAATGCAGTGGCTTCTCTTGTTGTGGAGCACGGGTTCTAGGCACGCAGGCTTCAGTAGATGTGGCACACGGGCTTCAGTAGTTGTGGCTTGTGGGCTCTAGAGCGCAGGCTCAGTAGTTGTGGCGCACGGGCTTAGTTGCTCCGCGGCATGTGGGATCTTCCTGGACCAGGGCTCGAACCCGTGTCCCCTGCATTGGCAGGCGGATTCTTAACCACTGCGCCACCAGGGAAGCCCTAACATCATCTTTAATGGCTGTATTATCCATGTGATTTATTCCATTGTCATGCTTCTCTCCTGTCTTACTGGCATTGGCTCTAATTACATTGTGGTCTTGTTCCCATCTGACCCTCTAGTGTGATCTGTCATCGGCAAATGGAGGAGGAGGCTCAGGCTGGGCCCTGGGAGGTGCACATAAGCCCCCAGCAACCCACATCAAGTCACCCAAGGGGGTGATTGTCCTGCTGGCGGTCCTCAAGATGAGTTGGGGTGATCTGCTGATATACATTTTAAATTTTAATATTTGTGTATTTTAACATGTATTTGAAAATTCCTTGTTTTCCGTTTGTGATGGTAATACAAAGTTGCCTTTTAAAGTAGATAAAATAGATTTATTTTTCCTTTTTTAAATTGAAATATTCACAATGCCATAAAATTCATGCTTTTGAAGTGTATGATTAAGTGGGTTTTAGTATGTTCACTGTGTTATGAACATGGTGTGTGTTCACATTAGTGAACATACACTAATGTTCCGTTATCCACTTCCAGAACTTTTTCATCATCCCAAACAGCTCTCTCCCCAGACAACTTCCCATCTTACCCCCATCACCACCCCCCAACTGTCCCTGGTGACCTTTATTACACTTTCCATCTCTGAATTTGCCTATTCTTAATACGTCGTCTAAGTGGAATCATACATTTGTCCTTTTGTGTCCATCTTATTTTACTTAGCATAATGTTTTCAAGGTTCATCCATGTTGTGGCATGTAATAATACTTCATTTCTTTTTTGGCTGAATAATATTCCATTGTATGGATATGCCGTATTTGTTTATCCATTCATCGGTTGAGCATTTGGGTTGCTTCCACTGTTTTGGCCATTAGGAGTAATGCTTCTGTGAACATTTGTGTACAGGTTCTTGTGCAAACAGAAGTTTTAAACTCTCTTTGGTATATACCTAAGAGTGGAATTGCTGAGTCATACAACTCTATGTTTAAATTTTTGAGGAACTTCCAAAATGTTTCTCAATGTAGCTGCACCATTTTACATTCCCGCTAGTAATTTACGAGGGTTCCAATTTCTCCACATTCTTGACAGCACTTGTTCTTATCTGACTTTTTGGTTGTAGCCACCCTAATGAACATGAAGGTAGTATCATATAATTTTGATTTGCCTTTCTCTGGTGACAAATGATGTCAAGCACCTTTTTATGTGCTTGTTAGCCATGTGTATATCTTCTCTGGAGAAGTGTCTATACTGATTCTTGGCCCACTTTTTAATTGGATGGTTGTCTTCTCATTATTGAGTTGTAAGAGTTCTTTATATATTCTGGAAACTATATCCTTATCAGGTATATGATTTGCTCATATTTTCTCTCATTCTGCGGGTTGTGATTCTACTTACTTTTTTTTTTATAAATTTATTTTATATTTATTTTTGGCTGCATTGGGTCTTCGTTGCTGCACGGGCTTTCTCTAGTTGTGGCGAGCAGGCGCTACTCTTCACTGCAGTGCGTGGGCTTCTCGTGGCAGTAGCTTCTCTTGTTGCGGAGCACGGGCTCTAGGTGCAAGCTCAGTAGTTGTGGCCCGCGGGCTCTAGAGAGCAGGCTCAGTAGTTGTGGTGCACGGGCTTAGTTGCTCTGCGGCACGTGGGATCTTCCCGGACCAGGGCTCGAACCCGTGTCCCCTGCATTGGCAGGCGGATTCTTAACCACTGCGCCACCAGGGAAGTCCCCATGATTCTACTTTCCTGATATTGTCCTTTGAAATAAAATAAATGTATATTTTAAAAGTGAGTTGATTTAAGGAAAAAAATAAGACTGCTGAACTCAAAAGTGGCAAAAACAAAAATCTCAAGATGTTGTGTGAATTAAGGTTTGGGAGAGTGTCTTCTGTGAACCACAATTGTTTGGAGGCAGAGAAAAGAGTGCAAACCTTAAATAAGAAGCGGATGAGGAGTGCTGTCCCTTTGTGCGTGATGTCAGCTGGCATCACTGCCAGACACGCTGGGATCATTTGTTATTAGATTGTGAGGAAGTTTATGTTTTATTTTTTAAATCAGTAATAGATAAAGATTTATTAAAATGTCTTTCCTGAATCTTTGGAGATGAGCGTCACGTTTTTCTCCTTTCATCATCTAATGATTAGTTAGATTGATGGAATATTAAGCCCTCCTGTGACTCCTGAAACAAACCTTTCCGGGACTGGAGCTCTATTTTGTCGACAGAGAAATGAACCAGAGGGTCCACTTTGACTCGGGGCCTTTCCAGGCAGGCAGGTGTCAGGATCTCAGGAAAGGCAGACGCAGTCCAGGGCCGCAGCTCTGAAGACAGCTCGGACAGCTGGTCCCTATTCCCTGCTCTGCTGCTTATCAGCACATGCCTTTGGCCAAATTCCTTAAATTCTTGAAGCCAGTTTCCTTCGTGGTAAAATGGGGACAAAGACAGTGCTAGAACATCTCTCTCGATCTGTGTGAAGCTGAAGTGTGGTGGCACAGGCTCTGGGAGCGAGTGGGCCTCCACTGTTCCTGCCCCTGTTACGACAGGAACATGTTACGTTTCTGGCGGGGCTGGCGGGACCGCTGTGGGAATTCAGGATGGGACCCCTGGGGCACCTGAAGGCCTCCTGGCTGTATTTGGGAAAGAGCTTATTGTCCTTATTTCCTATATGCTTTGTGGTTTCAGTTCTGATGTATAATTTCACCGTAGTTATTTAAGAGTATGCTTTAAAATGTCAAAAAAAACTACTGCTTTTTTGAATCAATGTCTCCCTTTCTTCATTGCTCGAAGTGTGATTATTTTCATAAATGTTCCATGGCAGTCGAGAAGGTATTCTCTGATACGTTCCACATTCTGGATTAGTCCCTCCGCGTGTTTTTTGGTCCAGTCCAAATCCACTATATCCTTCTGTAGGTGAGAAGTGTGATTACATTCTCACCACCACTTCTGGTTCTATCCCCTTCCCCCAAGACGGCTTATCAGTTCTGTTCTATGTTTCACAGCAGCATTATTGGAACATTGAGATTCCGCCTGGGTGGACTGCTTTCTGCTTGGAATTCACTTTGTCTGATATAGGCAGGGCGGACCTGCACCTGCGCCCCACCCCACCGCCAGCCTGGCCGTGTCTTGTTTGCACTTGACTGAAGTTGAGAGTTATTTTCAACTGAAATTTGAAACTATCTACTTTTACATCTTTCTGCCCATGTATGTGTGTTTATTTTACGCGGTTGTGATCGGTAGTTACTTTGCTTTTTCCACTTCAGGTTATGTTTTGGGCACAGCTACCCTGCTGAAATCATCCACCCGTTCTGGTTGAGGCCGTCTGGGGCATTCCAGGGTGTGAGCCTGTCACTGCTGCCTTGCAGACCGAAGAGGCTGGGTCCGGCATTTTATGATGATGAATGACACAGTCACAAACGTCTTGGGGCAAATCCCCTTGGGGCAAATCCCCTTGGCTGCTTCTGGTTTGCATTCCGCACTGGCCAACGGGAAGGGGCAGTTGCTTGGTCCTCCTTGCTCACTGCCTTGTGCCCTCCAGATGGCTCTAAGAAGCCAGCGACACACTTATCTTTGCTCATTGACTATGAGTGTGTGGTGGTTTCTTGAAGCCATTTAATTTTTACTCTTGTAGCCAGTGCATATTTCCCTGTGTAGATAACTCTCTGGGTTTCCCAAAGTAAAAATTGCGAGGGTCTCGTCACTCACATGCTGAAGTGGAATGCTTTGCTCATCTTACAGAGTGTGTTTTGACTACCCCCGCTTCTGAGGCCTTTTAAGGTCAGAGCTTTGTTGCTTCATTCATCGTCAGGTTGGGACTTAGATGGTCGTGCACATCCCTCTCTCCTGCTGCAATGAGTAAGTGTCCGCCCTTTGTGGTGTGTTCGGGGGATGAAGCTGAAGGGAGGCTGTGAGGGGAGATGGGCTAGAAAGAGGGACAGGGACGTGAGGGAGATGGGCTGAGGGGGACAGAGGCCGGGCCCACGGGCCTGGCTCTGAGCCCACCCGATGGGCCCCAGACCTTGGGGTCGGGGTGTGTGTGGGAACGGGGCTCCGCTCACATTCCTCAGCCTGGCCTGATTGTTCTGTGTGACCCTGAGCAGGTGTCAGCCCTCTCTGGGCCTCAGCCTCTCATCTGGACCTTGCTGGGAAGAGGCTTCTGAACTCCTCAGGGCTGGCAGGAGGGTTGCAGGAGTGCTCCCCCTGTGAGAGGCCGGGACAGGACTCCTGGATGAGAACTACAGAGCGGGGGGCGCGGAGGAGGGTAGTGCACCCACTGGACTCACTGTGGGCCCAGGGGAGGCAGAGCCCGGCCAGGAAGCAGTGGGTGCTGCGGGCCGTGGGCTGGGAGGGAGGCCTGGGGGCAGGTCCGGGATGAGCCCCTTTGTAACCTCTCAGGGTCGGTGAGAGGAGAGAAGCTGGCAGGGGCGGTCCGGCAGTTCCCAGGAGGGGTCCACAGCCGACCGGGACGCAGAGATGGGGGGCAGCAGGTGTGGCAGGTGAGCGCATCTGCGTGACCCCACGTGGCCGGGGCACGGCAGACCTGGAGGACCTCTGGCATTCAAGCTAGGCCAGGGTGCTCAAGTTTCCCCTAGTTCTTAGATTTCCGGTTCTAACAAAAAATTTAAGATTTTTTGCCTTTAATTATAAAAGTAATTTGCCTAGAGTTAAAAATTCAAGCTGTGGAAAAAGTATAAAACGAAAGTAAAATTCCTTCCCCCGCCATCCCATCCCGGCCCTACTACACAGAGGTGACCTCTCGGTGTCTTAGGATCTTGGAGGTTTCTGTACACATACGCATCTTGTCACTGCTGACACTGTCCTAGAACCAGCAGGACCGTAACTTGCAGTTCAGTCTGCCTGTCTGATTTCACGCGCTCCTGTGGCTGGGCTATGCAGCCAGCACGGACAGGAGAGGTGTGGCCATGGGGCTGAGGGGCCGTGTGTCCCCCGGCTGTGCCTTTGAAAGGGGCGTCAGGGGAGGGAGGAGTAAGCGGCGGGGGGCGGGAGGCATGGAGCCGCCGCAGGTGTTTTTTTTCCTGGACGCGCTGGTGGCTGCGTCCAGGTTTTGCTTTTCACCTTTGAGTCTGTGAGAAAATGAGCAGGAAAAAAGCAAAAGGCGCTGGTGGTGGCACGCCTGGTACTGCTGGGCCAGGGTTCAAGTCCCTGCAGTGTCCCTGCTTCCTTCCAGCTCCCCACTCCAGGCCCTTCCCACGCCGTCAGGGACATCGTGGTCCCCAAGGAGAGAGGTGTCCGGGTGGGGCGCCCATGGCCTCTCTCCCAGGAGCCCTCACCTGCTGGAAGGGGACCTGGCCAAGATGAGTAGACATGGATGGGGGGCTGGGCGCCCAAGGGCTCTTGGGGCTGCAGCCCTGCCCCCCCAAGCTCTGGGCCACATGTGGTGGGGGGATGGAGGAAAGGGAGGACAGCCTGGGGGCTGTGAACCCCAAGGCTGGGGGCCCCGCCCAGAGGCCACCCGTGTCAGGGTGTGCTCCGCACCCGGCCTCGTCCACCCAGGGCTCCCGGGATCAACTCACTACCGCCCTCCTCTCTGCCTCCGAGGACCAGGACGGCTGTTCAGGAAGGGCTGGGTGGACGAGGTCTAAGAGGAGGAGGCCTGGCTGAACTGGGCGGGTCCTGGAGTGGCCCTGGGGGGCAGAAAGAAAGAGGCCGACAAGCAGGAGCTGGTACAGGAAGTGCAAGAGGGGCCTGAGTGGCCCTGAGGGTGCTGAGCCTGCACTGTGCGGGTACCTGGGACCTGGAGGAAGGACCCCAGGAGACCCCAGCTCAGGACCCAGCAGGGGCAGCTGTGATCCCAGGCCAGCTGACCGCGGCTGCCTTGTCTCTCAGCCTCTGAGGTTCCTCTGCCCCTCTCCTAGCTGTGGCCAGCCTCCTCCATTCCCCTCTCCCCAGAGGTCAGAGGATCACAAGCCATTCTGTTGGTCCTGATGCTGATGCTGTCTGTACCTTGGAACAGGGCTGCTCAGGCTCCAGCCAGTCCCCATGATTCCCCAGGCCCCCCTGCCCATCCCTGCAATAGTCTCTTCCTTTAACAATCCACATCCCATAAGGAACAGCTGGCAGCAGGAGGGGAGGCATGCAGAGTTGGCCAGGAGACAGGGTTCTCAGAGCCCAGTCTGAACACCCGGCCCTGGTAGGTCTTCTCAGCCCAAACTCAAGTCACAGGATGGTACAGGTCCTCCCAGGAGAGCTGGGCTCCCATGGGGTGGAAGGGACACCACACCTGGACAAGCCCTGAGGGAGACGCAGGATGCCAGTCTGAGGGAGGGGAACTAGGAGACAGAAAAGGGCAGGGGCCGGTCAGCCTTGTTGAGAGAACCCCCTAATAAGAGGCCTTGGCTTGGGCCTCCTGAATGAGAGCAGTGGCTGCTTTGCCATCATCCGCAGTGCCTTAGCCCCTTGGCAAGTTTTGGTGACAGAAAACCACCCTTTGGAGGTGGTGTTTCTTGAGGGTGGTGAGAGGAGGCAGCGGAGGCCATGGTCCCACGAGCAGACTGTCCCGGCCTGGGTGGTGAAGTCGCGACGTCCACCAAGGTGCCTGTTTATCTGAAGTGTGCAGCCACAAAGGCAAGAAAGAAGCTGCGGGAATTGCTGTCCTCAGACATGATCAGCCAGCCGGTGGGGGCTGACAGGCTTATGCTCACGCATAAGCAAAGGCACTGAGGCACCAGAGTGCATTACAGAGAGGAGCCAACACGTGGCAAAGACAGCATAGGTCTCTTGAGTCCAACCTAGCCTTGTGAGGCTCAGTTTGCCCATCTCTAAAATGCAGTCAGTGATACCTACTTAACAACCTTGCAGTGTTGTTAAGCAAATCAGGGATAATGTTTATTAGCTTGCACATGGAAGGTATTCAAACATGGTATGGTGTGAGACATAAAGGAACCCGGGGCTCGGGAAAGGCAGGACTGTGAAGCTGGAAAACTGGGTCAGAGTCGGCTTAGAACAGTTCTGCTTGCAAGGCTGAAGCTGAGGCCATGGGAGCTCCTGAAAGAGTTTAAGCAGGAGAGACGTGGGGTCAGACCCAGGTTTTAGAAGGGTCACCAGCCAGGCTGGCTGAGTGGGAGACGGAGCAAAGATCAAAGAGGAAGAAGCCATTGCAGGAAGAGGGCTGGCTCCGCGTGGGGACAGTGGGGACCAAGAGGAGGGGAAGGTGCTGGGGTGGGGCTTGGTGTCTGACTGGTACAGGTCACATGGGCAGCTGGAGGCCAATGCCAGCCTCGGTGATCCCCTCTTCCATTCTCTGCTGGTTCCTTTCCATCCTTTTGATCCTGTGAATCCCAGAACCCCCGTCACCCCCAGACCTTCCTGCTTTCAGTCCTTGCGAGATTTCATAGTGGAGGCTGAATTTCAGCAGAAGACATTTTGCTTGGCCATGCAGGGTTTTCTTTTAATGTTTTTAAAAGTTTTATTATATCAGTAAATACACACACACACACACACACGTGTATGTATAACATAACACTTGTCCTCTAATTTTTTTAATTGAAATATAGGTGATGTACAATATTATGTTAGTTTCAGGTGTGCTATCGATGCATAATGATTTGACATTTGCATACATTATGAAAAGATCACCATGATAAGTTTAGTAACCATCAGTCCCCATACAAGGTTATTACAATATTATTGGCCATATTCCTTATGCTGTATATTATATCCCCATAACTTATTTGATAATTGGAGGTTTATACTTAATTCACTTCACCTATTTCACTCCCCCCCCAGATATTTAATAATTTTTAAGTGTATTATTCAATGGCATTAATTACATTCAACCATCACCACTAATTCCAAAACCCTTTCATCACCCCAAACAGAAACCATATCCATTAAGCAGTTAATCCCATTGCCCCTGCCCTCCAGCTCTAATCTACTTTGTATGAATATGCCATATTTTTTTAATCCATCTATCTGTTGACATTTAGGTTGTTCCCACCTCTTGAACAGTGTGAACGATGCTGCTATCGACATTCACATACAAGTATCTGAGTCCCTAGTTTCAACCCCTTTCAGAAGGAGTGAAATTGCAGGGTCATGTGGTAATTCTACGGTTAACTTTTTGAGGAGCCACCACTGTTTCCCACAGCGGCTGCACCATGGTACATTCCCACCAACAGTTTTGAGGCTTCCAATTTTTCCACATCCTGACCGACACATTCTCTTTTTTTTTTTTTTTTTTTTGCGGTACACGGGCCTCTCACTGTTGTGGCCTCTCCCGTTGCGGAGCACAGGCTCCGGACGCACAGGTTCAGCGGCCGTGGCTCACGGGCCCAGCCGCTCCGCAGCATGTGGGATCCTCCCGGACCGGGGCACGAACCCGCGTCCCCTGCATCGGCAGGCAGACTCTCAACCTCTGCGCCACCAGGGAAGCCCCTATTCTCCTTTTTTAAAAAGACACAGCCATCCTAGTGGGTGTGAAGTGGTGTCTCAGCTTCTCATTTTTGAATCTGAAATTTCTGCCATCATTTAGAGACTAGGGGTTTTACTCTCCGTAGTGGGATTTGAATCCAGGTCAGTGAGACCCCCAAAGCCTGTACTTGATTGCAACCCTCTCCCCCAACAGGGACTCAGTTTCAGACCCTGGTACAGTATGAAGGCATAGGGTGGGGAGCTGAAGGCCAGCACCGTCTTACCTGCAGTTTCCCCCTCAGTGCTTGAGTGGCTTGTCCCCATCCGCCCAGAGGGGAAGACAAGAAAAAGGACACCTTCCTTATAGCTTCACCCAGCTGGAAAAAGGCACCTCAGCCTGGACCTGAGGTGAGGACAGAGTGGCCATAAAAGAGGGACATTCTTGTCCTGGGTCCCCTGGAAGTGCTCCCCACCTCCCCTGCATCAGGCATCAGCCCAAGGGCCCTGGGAAACGGGTGGGCACACCATGGCTGGTCTCCCACCCTGGGGCCCTTCCACCCAGGGGCACGGTCCTCCAGGCCCATCTCTGGGCCAGCTCTGTAGGGCCCAATGCCACCTGGCTGGGCACAGCGCAGGGGCT
>RJWK010031631.1:0-16959 GCA_004363435.1 Platanista minor | reverse complement strand
TCCTGTAACCTGAAGCCACTGTAGCTACTGAATTCATTGTATTATCTGAATGACATGGGCAATGAAAACCTACTGCTGTGGCTTTTTTTTTTTTTTTCTTAATACATCTCCCTTTCAGATTGAGTGCCTCTTTCTTTGAACATGGTTTCTATCTACTTGAAGACAAAGATCATATCTTATTTTTCTTTAAATGTCTCACACTGCTTAAGCACAGAATATGCCACCCTTAAATCATTTTTGTGTAAATCGTTGATTAGAACAAAACAGTGTGAATGGTGAAGGGTTTTTTTAATATTTCCTCAGGTCTTCTCTTCACTGTGGATGCTCAGGAGTCATTCAGATAATCACTACAGTTTTGAAAATATTAAGTGAAGAGAAAAATATATTTCTACATCAGGACTCTTCACCACTTACTATTCTGGAATACATTTTTTCCCCTTATCTACAAGAGAATAAGGAAAGGAATATGAATATCCTGAGCCCAGCTTCTTTATCCCTGCAACTATGATAAAAGTATGGCCTTGGGGTTAGACAGAGATGGGGGTCAGAAAAGACCTAATGAGAGGTTGAAAAAAAGAATTAAAGGCTCTAGGACCAAACAGACTTTGATTCTAACTCATATGTCTGCATTAAAACTATGTACTCATCTTGTTATGACTGAGTTTAACAGATTCGTCCAATTTTGACCTACAGGTCACGGGAGGGCATTGGTTTGAACTTTTGAAATAATTTAGTCCACATTTTATCTTGGTATTTTGATTCTTTTTCTCATTAAGGGATACACTGAAGAAAAGATAGTGCTTACTAAATTTCCCATTGGAGAGATGAAATAATCTCAACTCCACAATGAATTAGAATTGTTATCTTGGTTGGCCCTCTTAAATTGCTCTCAGCTTATTAAAGGTAAAAGTAAGACAAATAGGTTAATTTTGTGCAATTAGATTGAATAACTTTCATGAAAGCACCTAGAATAGAGCACTTTTTCTTCCTTTCCTCCTTCATCCTTTCATTCTTTTAAGTTTTTCTTTGTTGCCTTCTTTCTTTCTACTTTTCTTTCCCTTCAAGTATTCCTTCCTTTCCTCTCTCCTGCTGTCCCTTTACTTTGGAATTTTTACTGGATTTCTTCTATTTTTTGTAGTCACACTATATATGCCCAGAGATGCATAAAAATTTTACATATGTTTTCATAATGTGAAGAATGTAATCCTGACCATATTTAAGCCTAAATAGCTAAAGAAAACCTCTTAATTCACTTGGTTTAATGGAATAAATAAGTTAAAAATGAAGCTCAAATATAAACCCTGCAGGTAAATTATATTTATATTTTGTCTTTATTTTCTAAAGATGTTACACTGAAACAAGTGTGTAGTAAAATTGGTCATTGCATTAATACCTATCTCAAATTGCAAATAACAAATTTAGTCAATAATGTCTAATTATTATGATTACACTGGATTAAATCTAAAGGAACTATAATTATACCATGAGTGCAATGAAAGCTTTTATATTGCTACAGCATTTCAATGTTTTTATTAGGATGCATTGTCATCCTCTGGCTATGCATTGAAATGTAGTGATTCTTCTCTAATGCAGACGAATTGGAATTGGGGTTAGAAATAGTTTTTAAATTTTTAAGTAATACATTGTTTCTATGAGTTATTGACAATAATGTAGTATAACAAACCTTGCTAAGTCAACATTCTTGACTTTTTTTTGTTTTGTTTTGTTTTGTTTTGTTTTTTTGCTGTGTCAGGTCTTAGTTGCAGCACATAGGATCTTTGTTGAGGCATGTGGCATCTTTTGTTGTGAGCCGCAGGCTTCTCTCTAGTTGTGGCATATGGGTTTTTCTCTTCTCTAGTCGTGGTGCATGGGCTCCATAGTTTATGGCACATGGGCTCTCTCGTTGAGGTACATGAGCTCAGTAGTTGTGGCATGCAGTTTTAGTCACCTTGCGGCGTGTGGGATCTTAGTTCTCTGACCAGGGATCGAACCCACATCCCCTGCATTGGAAGGTGGTTTCTTTACCGTTGGATCACCGGGGAAGTCCCTTCTTGACCTGTTTTTGAAGGATGTTGTAGGATGAGTACTTGTTGATGTTGGAAGAAGGCATTTTAAGAGGAAGATGGAGCTTGAAAAAAGGAATAGGAAAACGAAACTAGGGGCTTTGTATGAAGCATACTGAATTAGGCAAGAAGATAATGTATCTCACTGACTATAGAGTGGAGATGTCATGAAGTTCATCCTTTCTTTCAAATTATTAGATTCTGAGTATTAGATGAATGTGGAGTAATATATAAGAATAAATGCAAGAAAAAAGTCGAAGATATTTGAAATGAAGAACATCTGTCCTATTCTCAGTGTCCTGGACACCTACATAAGCATGGATTTCATGAGACAGATTCTAGTTCCAGAATTAGAGAATGTCTAGTCTATCTGATTCATTTGATAAATATGGCAAACAAGTCACAAATGTGTTACAAAGACTTGCCCAACTTGCCCAAATTTCTCTCCAATTTCACGTTGGACTTAGGCATAATTTGACTTTGAATTTTCTTCTCTTTTACTATTCTACATTACAATTATTTGATAAGTAATAATTTAATTTAACCTATTTGAACATGGTTAGTGTTCCTAATATTGTGAAGCTGTATATGATACTTGTTATAAATACATTAATCACTGCCTTTTTTATTTTGCTGTTAATCCAATTCAAGAAAACCATCAACATTAACAAAAACAAGAACATAATGGAAAGTCTATCTTCCTTGAATTTATATCTTTAATTTAGTCTAACCTCCATGTCATACTTCCAGTGGTCAATGAAAAAGACCATGGAAGTCTGGCCCTTTTGGTTGAAATATATTTCAATCCCACAAAACTAAAATCTGCCTTTGTTCCTGGTATTTATTTCATGCTAATTTCTGGGTTTTTACAATTATTCTTACTTCCATTCTTTTTTTCCTCACTTGCTGCATTTAACACAAATTTTTTTTTAAATTAAAGTGTAGTTGATTTACAATATTATATTAGTTTTCAGGGGACAGTATAGTGATTCAGTATTTCTATAAGTTATAGTCCATTAAAAGTTATTACAAAATAATGATGGTAATTTCCTGTGCTATGCAATGTACCCTTGTTGGTTATCTATTATATACATAGTAATTTGTATCTCTTAACCCCATACTGCTATCCTACCCCTTCCTCCTTCCCTTTCTCCATTGGTATCCACTAGTTTGTTTTCATAACTGAATCTGTTTCTGTTTTGCTATACCATTTGTTTGTTTTAAATTTTAGATTCCACATATAAGTGATATTATACAACATTTATCTTTTTCTGACTTATTTCACTAAGCATAATATTCTCTAGGTACATCCACATTGTGGCAAATAGAAGAATTCTTTTTATGGTTGAGTAATATTCCATTGTGTGTGTGTGTGTGTGTGTGTGTATATATATGTACAGCACACCTTCTTTATTCACTCATCTGTTGATGGACAGATGGGTTTCCATCTTGGGTTTCTTGGGTTTCTTGCATATCTTGACTATTGTAAATAGTGCTACTATGAGCATTGGGATGTGTGTATCTTTTTGAATTAGTGTTTTTATTTTTTTCCAGATACATACTAGATTGTGGAATTTCTGGATCATATGGTAGTTCAGGTTTTAGTTTTTTGATAAACCTTCATAAAGTTTTCCATAGTGAATGCACCACTGTATTCCCACCAACAGTGTACAAGTGTTCCCTTTTGTCCACATCTTTGCCGACATTTGTTATTTGTAGGCTTTTGGATGATAGCCATTCAGACAGGTGTGAGGTGATAATCTCACTGTAGTTTTGATTTGCATTTCTCTAATAATTAGCAATGTTGAGAATCTTTTCTCATGCCTGTTAGCCATCTGTATATCCTTTTTTGAAAAAAAATGTTTATTCAGGTCTTCTAACAATTTTTTAATTGGTTTGTCTGTTTTTTTTGATATTGAGTTATATGAGCTGTTTATATATTTTTGATATTAACCCCTTGTTGGTTGTATCATTGGCAAATATTTTCTCCCATTCAGTAGGTTGTCTTTTTATTTTGTCAATGATTTCTTCCCATGTAAATGCTTTTAAGTTTGATTACATCCTATTTGTTTATTTTGCTTTTATTTCTTTTGCTTTAGGAGACAAATCCAAAAAATTTTATGTCAAAGAGTGTTCTGCCTATGTTCTCTTCTAGGAATTTTATGATGTCATGTCTTACATTTAGATCTTTAATCCATTTTGTGTTTATTTTTCTATATGGTGTGAGGAAATGTTCTAATCTCATTTTTTACATGTAGCTGTCTAATTTTCCCAGCACCACTTATTGAAGAGTGACTTCTCCCCATTATTTATTCTTTCCTCCTTTGTCATAGATTAATTGACCATATGTGTGAGGGTATATTTTGGGACTGTCCATTTTGTTCCATTGATATATGTGTCTGTTTTCGTGTCAGTACCATATCATTTTGATTACTGTAGATTTGTAGTAGAGTCTGAAGTCAGAGAATATTATATCTCCAACTTTGTTTTTCATTATCAAGATTGCTTTGGCAATTTGGGGTCTTTTGTGGTTCCGTATCAATTTTAGGATTATTTGTTCTAGTGTGAAAAACGTCATGGGTATTTTGATAGGGATTGCTTTTTATTTCTTTTTCTTGTCTGATTTCTGTGGCTAGGACTTACAATACTATGTTAAATAGAAGTGGTGAGAGTGGGTATCCTTGTCTTGGAGGAATTTGGAGGAAAGACTTTCAGCTTTTCACCATTGAGTATGGTGTTAGCTGTGGGTTTGTCATAAGTGGCCTTTATTTTGTTAAAGTATATTCCATGTATGCTCACTTTGATGAGAGTTTTTATTATGAATGGATGTTGAATTCATGTTCACACATGTTTTTTCAGTGTCTATTGAGATGATCATGTGATTTTTACCCTTTCTCTTATTAATGTGGTGTATCACATTGATTTGTGAATGTTGAACCCCTCTTGCATCCCTGGAATATTCCAACTTGATTATATTGTATGATCCTTTTTATATATTGTTGGATTTGGTTTACTAACATTTTGTTAAAAATTTTTGCATCTATATTCATCAGAGATATTGCCCTGTTATTTTCTTTGTTGGTAATGTCTTTGTCTGATTTTGGTATCAGGGTAATTGTGGCCTTGTAGAATGAGTTTGTGATTATTTCCTCCTCTTCAATTTCTTGGAATAGTTTGAGAAGGGTAGGTGTTATCTTTCTTTATATGTTTGATAGAATTCCCCTTTGAAGCTGTTTGGTCCTGGACTTTTGTTTGCGGGAAGTTTTTTTGTTTTGTTTTGTTTGTTTTTTAATTAAATATCCAATTTCATTACTCATGATCAGTCTGTTGAAATTGTTTCTTCTTAATTCAGTATTGACAGGTTGTATGTTTCTAGGAATTTGTCCATTTGTTCTAGGTTGTCCAATTCATTGGCATATAACCATCTGTAGTATTCAATTATGATTTTTTTTTTGTATCTCTGCAGTCTCAGTTGTTATTGTTCCCATTTCATTTCTTATTTTATTTATTTGGGCCCTCTCTCTTTTCTTCTTGGTGAGCCTGGCTAAAGGTTTTTCAAGTTTGCTTATCTTTTCAAATAGACAACTCTTGGTGTCATTGATCTTTTCTATTATTTTTTTAATCTCTATTTTATTTATTTTCTCTCTGATCTTTATTTCTTTCTTCTGCTGACTTTGGGCTTTGTTTGTTCTTCTTATTCTAATTCATTTACATGGTAGTTTAGGTGTTTATTTGGGATTTTTCTTGTTTCTTGAGGAACGTCTGTATCATTATAAACTTCCCTTTTAGAATCACTTTTGCTGTATCTCCTAGATTTTAAAAAGTTTTGTTTCCATTTTCATTTGTCTTGAGGCATTTTCTGATTTCCTCTTTGATTTCTTCATTGACTCATTGGTTTTTCAGTAACGTTTTGTTTAGTCTCGACATGTTTGATCTTTTTCCATTTTTCTTGCTGTAATTGATTTCTAGTTTCATACCACTGTGGTCAGAACTATTGCTTGATATAATTTGTATCCTTTTAAATTTGTTAAGGCTTTTTTTTTTGTGGCCTAGCACGTGAGCTTTCCTGGAGAAGGTACTATGTACATTTGGAAAGAATGTGTATTCTGCTGTTTTAGGATGTAATGTCCTGAAAACACCTATTAAGCCCAACTAGTCTATAGTGTCATTTAAGACCACTGTTGCCTTATTTATTTTCTCTCTGGATGATCATTGATGTAAGTGGGATGTTAAAGTCCCCTACTATTATTGTATTATTGTCAATTTCTCCCTTTATGTCTGTTAATATTTGCTTTATGTATTTATGTGCTGCTGGATTGGGTGCGTATACATTAACAGGTATAATATCCTGTTCTTGTATTATCCCTTTATCATTATATAATGTCCTTCTTTTTTGTTATAGCCTTTGTTCTAAAGTCTATTTTGTCTGATATGAATATGCCTCAGCTTTCTTGTCATTTCTGTTTGCATGAAATAACTTTTTCCCATTCTCTCACTTTCAGTCTGTGTGTGTCTTTAGATTTGAAGTGAACCTCTTGTAGGCGACATATAGATGAGTCTTGTTTTTGCATCCAGTCAGCTGTGCTATGTCTTCTAACTGGAGTGTTTAGTCCATTAACATTTAAAGTATTAATTGATTGGTTTGTACATATTACCTTTTTATTACTTGTTTTTCAGATTGTTTTTCTAGTTCTTCTGTGTTTATTTCTTCTTTTTGTTTCTTCATTGTGGGTTGATGATATTCATTTCTGATGATTTGTGGTTACCACTGGATTTATATATGTTGTCCTATAATTATATCAACCTGTTTTAAACTGGTAGTCATTTAAGTTCATACTCCCCTCACCCACACTTTGTGTTTTTAGTGTCATACTTTACATTTTCTTTTCTTTTTTTTTTTTTTTTGCCGTATGTGGGCCTCTCACTGTTGTGGCCTCTCCCATTGTGGAGCACAGGATTAGGACGCACAGGCTCAGCGGCCACAGCTCACAGGCCCAGCCGCTCTGTGGCATGTGGGATCTTCCCAGACCAGGGCACAAACCCGTGTCCCCTGCATTGGCAGGTGGACTCCCAACCACGGCGCCACCAGGGAAGCCCCATACTTTACATTTTCATGTTTATCCCTTAACTATTTAATGTAGTTATAGTTGATTATACAATTTTTGTCTTTTAACCTCCATACTAGCTTATTTAAGTGATTGGTCCTCAGCCCTTACTATATATTTGGTTTTCCTAGTGAGAGTTTCCCTTACCTATAGATTCTTCTTTTCCACTTAGAGATATCCCTTTAACATTTCTTTTAAGGTAAGTTTAGTATTGATAAACTCTTAGTTTTCACTTGTCTGAGAAGTTCTTTATCTCTCCTTCTATTCTGAATGATAGCCTTGCTGGGTAAAGTATCCTGTGTTGTATGTTTCTCCCTTTCAGCGCTTTAAAATATCATAGCACTATCTTCTGACCTGCAAAGTCTGTGCAGAAAAATCAGATGGTAGTCTTATGGGGATTCCCTTGTATATGACTCTTTGTTTTTCTCTTGCTGCCTTTAGAGTATTTTATCTTTAACTTTTGCCATTTCAATTATGATATGTCTTGACGTGTGTCATTTAGGTTCATCTTGTTTGGCACCTCTGTGCTTCCTGTACCTGGATATCTGTATTCTTCTTCAGGTTTGGGAATTTTTACAGCCATATTTCATCAAATACATTTTTGATCACCTTCTCTCTCTTATCTCCTACTGGGTCGCCTATAATGCTAATGTTGGTACTCTTAATTTTATCTCAGAGAGCTCTCAAACTGTTCTCATGTTTTTAAATTTGTTTTTCCTTTTGCTGTTCTGATTGAGTGAGTTTCATTGTTGTATCTTTATATCACTTATGCGTTCTTGTGGTCTGATATTCAATCCTTCTAGTGTGCTTTTTATTTTAGTTATTTAATTCTTTATTTCTGAGTGGGTCTTTTTATATTTTCTAATAACTTGATAAAATTCTCACTGTGTTCATATTCTTTTCCTTAATTCAGTAAACATGCTTTGAATTTTCTATCTGGTAAATTGTTTATTTCTGTTTCATTGTGTGTTTATTCTTGGAGGCATTTTCTCTTGCTCTTTCAACTGAGACCAATTCCTCTGACTTTTCATTTTGCTTAACTTTCTTTGCCTCTATGAATTTATGTGAAACGTTACCTATTGTGGTCTTGAAAGAGGTGTCCTTATGTGGGAGCATTCCTATGCAGACTGCGTGTTCCCAGTGTCTCTGGGGGGAAAGGTGGATGTGACATGGATGCAAGTCACATCTTTCCTCAGGGTGTACTGTCAGCTATCACTTTGGTAGAAATTGGGGCTGGAGGTGGAGGGGCTAGAGCTGGATCTAGGTGTGAAGCAGGGCTTCCCCTTTGCTCAGTGGCCATCACCACCTACCTTATCAGGCAGGATCTGATGCCAAGTTGCTCTGACAGAAGTTCTGAGATCCATCTGAAGCTTTTATAAAATTGAGGAAAAAAAGTCTTTTAAAAATGTAAATAAGAACTCCTATTATGCTATGGAAGTATATCCACCCAAAAGTGATTTGCCCAACATATTTTTTAAACCCTATGTACAAATAGCCAACTTTTCATCCTCACAGAAATGTTACAATATATAATTTGAAATTCTCCTACTGTGAAAGTAGGAAATTTAGTGAACAAGAATAAAAACATATTTCACTGAACTTGTGCCCTATTTTACTATCATATAAATTGTGGTAAAAAAGCAAACTCAGTAGAATAATTCAGACACTACTGTAACTACTTAAATTCATTTCAAATGAAAATGAGAATGGAATATTCCTTTAATAAATTTGCTAGTATTTACAGTGCTATGTAATATCTCAATTGATAATTCATCTCATTTCTGTTTTTATGGTAGAACAGCAGCTTAAACACATTCAAATAAATTTGTATTTTTCTAAATTAGTTTTTATGGAAAACTAAAAAATACATACTTATCAGGAATAGTAAATTAGTATATAAAATAAAATTATAGAAAGTGGGAGATTGAATTTAAGGACTATTTTTTTCCAGACTTTTTCTTTTTTTTTTCCTCCTTTGTTCCTCACATCCTGACACACACACTGGGCCTTCAATCAGTGAGGCTTAGAAGGGATTTCTTAGATGAAAAAGAGATCTATGCATTAGCTTTAATTTTATCTCTAGTGCACTGATCTCCAGAACAAATATTAACTCCTTTGGAGATAACAAGCATATGAAAAGAAAGCCCTTCTAAATTATATTATGTACTCACACAATTTTTAATAAGACTGTGTGAAAAATTAAAACACATCACATTACAGAATGATAGGCATATTTACACCAGTTTTCTTGGGAGAATCTCATTTTAAAGTTGTGGTTTTTGATTTTAGTTACTGCTCCTGAAATTCATGTGCAAAGTTTAAACTTGACCCAAACATCACGTATACAGAACAGCATGTATTTTGTGCAAAATATTTTTGCAGTTACTATTTTCTGGCATCAAACAACAAAACAATGTAAAATCAACTCTTTTGTCCTTCTGCCTCCATGGGATGCAAATATTTTGTGCAAGTGTTCATATACACACAAACACACAGATTGAGATTATAAGAATGTATTTCTGTATTTTATTTCAGCCAATATTGTACAATTTTATTAAAATTAATATAAACACTAGATCAGTAATTAATGAACTTTCTGAATATTTGAAGTTTTATTGCTTGACTTTTCATGGGTCAGACCTCTGAAAAAAAACAATATTGAGTAGACTGAGATAAAGATGGAGGTAAAAGTTGTATTTATTTAGTCAAATTTATAGATGTGATCAGATATTTTATATTTATTTCAAATTATTGTAGGTGGTAAGGTATTTAAATAATTGATGTCATTTATTCATTACATTGAATTATTTGTTAAGTACCTATTCTGGCAATAGAGCTGACCCTACAGATATGAAGGTGGACACAATATGTAATCTCAGGTCCATGGAACTGTTAGTAAGCTTGTTCCAAATAATTGTAATCCAGTTTGATACCTGTTTCCATGAGGAGAGCACAGGATGTTATTTGAACATACAAGAGCTCACTGCCATGTGGAACAAGCATCTGGAAATCTGACTAAAATGTTCACTTTCACTTTGGATGTTTTAATGGTATGTAGACATTCCTACTTTCAGTATATTCATCACAGCTGTGCTTTCTTTCCTATAATCTCTAGAGATTTCTCAAAAATATGTTGAATTTTGTGTAATGTTAGTGATAAACCTTATTGCTTATTCAGCATTTATAATTTTTTATAAAAGATTGTATTCAAGTGGAGAGCTCTAATGAGACTCACTAACATCAATTGGAAGGTTCATATAAAGTCAGAAGGAAAAGAATTAAGTTAATTTCTTTCCAACAATCTGACAGATTCAATAAGAACTGAGACCCTTTCAAGAGAAAGTAAAAGTGCCAAGTTTCTAAACAGTTTGAGTAAACAGGAATTTCAGGTATGCTAATTTGGAATTGAAATACACTATTTGCTCATTGGCTGTGCCAACCTGTGTAATTCAATGTCTTCTAATTAAGGTTTTAGAAGAATGTTATTGCAGTTGTTTCAATAAATTTTCTTTAAAATTTCTATGCTTATCATAATTTTAGAAGCATTTTATAATAACCATCAGTGATTGGGAAATGATGAATAATATAATTGTATAATAAGACCTAACATTTACTGAGTATTCACCCTGTGCCGAGAACTACTTTAAGTGCTCTAGACCACTAACTCACTGAAGTCTTATGACAGTGCTGCAAAGGAGGAGTTATAGATTGCATCCCCATTTTACAGACAAGGAAACTGAGGCACAGAATAATTAGTATTCTTTTCAGTGTCACAGAGCTAGTAAGTGACTGAACTAAGTCAAACCGAGCGAGTCTTGCTTCAGAGGATACACTTTCTAACCACACTGCCTCTAATTTGCTTCATAAGAATATTTCCATTTCCTTAATTTAGTACAATTTTAAAACATTGCAAGCATAGTACCAATATCAATAAATAGAGGAATAAAATTCAATCAAATGAATAAAATCCAATCAAACTGTAGATAAAAGTATTAAGGGAATAGAGAAATAAAGATACCTAAATTTTGTCTGCCAAATACTTTTACAGTATACTATTTTACCTTTGTAGATTTTTAAAAATTTTAGTAAAAGATTTGGTGTTGAAGGCATTAATCATGGTAAGTACACTGCTTTTCTAAGCTAGCATGGTGCCTGTGTGCAAAAAATCTTACACAATCTAGAATTCTTTCTATCCAGACTGACATATACATCTACTAATTAACAGGAATCTGTTTCTAAACAAATTATTATAATTCAATTAATTCTAATCATTATAATTCAATTTAAGCCTTTTCACAGAATTTCGTATTTTTCCCATTTCTGGTTGATCTTAAGTTATTATCTATGGTTATTCACATCTTTTAAAATTGTGCTCTGGATTTCATATAGTTTACACATTAATCTTATTTTTTATTGTTTTATAATCTTCAGTATGGCAGACTTGGGATAGTATATCTTCCCTTTTGCTAAATATGTCCATACAACTTGAATTGTGCAAGTATAAACCCATATTTTTCATAACCAATTTCTAGGATTTAATTGACACTTCTTGAACTGACCATTGATTGTAAGCACACCAATGAGTTAATAAATACAACTGCACTAAAACTAGACATTGTAAAACCCATTGTTCATGTCTAATATGTCTCATTACTAAAGGCACAATTTGCTACACACAATCCTGAGTATTGGCTAGACCCTCCCTCTGTAATTAAGACATTTAAATTTCAGGGAATTGTCGACAAAGAACAGTGCTATCTTGGATACCCAATGAAGTAGTTATGTATAAAATTCATCTTCTGATTTCTGGTCTATAAAATGAAATTTTTAAATAGACTGTCTCAAGCACACTAGGAGAAATGGATAAGCATAAATAAAACATTTGGAACAAGATATGAAGGAAGAGAAATTCCTAGTACTTTCAGATTCAGTTATATGAAAATGTGCATTTAACTTTTTTCTATTTTCTATGTTTTAAGCCTAATACCAGCTCATTTAACACTCTTGCTAGTGAATGTGTATTTTAGTCACTATTCCGAATGTCTATGTGCTTGTGACTATAAGCAGGTAAAATTAATGAGTAGAACTTTCAGCTCTGTTAACTTTTGTTAGGACTGTCTTCTGCACTGAACCATGTTCAGTCTACAGAAGTGTCTAAAAATACAAGGAGAAATCACTTCACATGGCTTTCCTATAGGTCTTCATTCATCTTCTAAAAATTAAAAAGATAATTTTAATTTTTGTATTTTTTCTCCATAGAAAAGATCCTTTCTATGCATAATAAACATATATATATATAATTACATAGAATTATCCTTTATATAATTTTTATCTATAATTATGCTGTATGTAAGTATGCTTTATTACCACATCTATGTCTAGCTCCTATCTCTTTATGGATCAGGTCAGTAGGGTGAGCAATACCCATGGTACCCAAACTAGCAGAAACATATTATCTGCTCTAAATCTAAAATCTTACTCCCTACTCTTCTATTTTTATATTTTGTATATGTTGTAGTCTGACTACAACACTATTATTGCAAATACTTCGTAGGTATTATGATTGAAGGACACAGATGAAATAATGAAAGAATATTCATGATCACAAACGGATGTGAATCCAATATTATTGCTATTTATAATTTCAATTTGATATGAAATAATCGATGTCTGAAAAAAAATGTTTAAAAAAATACCTAAGGCTTTTACTAGATGTTTAGTAGACAAAAGGAATGGGGAAAAAAAAAAAAAAAAAAGATTGTTGAAATAAAAAAAAAAAAAAAAGCAGAAGGAAGAGAAGTAAAAATAAAAGAGGGAAAGAAAGAAAATAAAATGGTATATGGTAAGAAAGCTAATGGAACATCAATTTTATTAATTATCGATTACAAGGCCCTCACAACAATGTCTAATAATTACTAGAATTGAGATGCCATACCATCTTGTTGATCTTTACTTCTTTGTTAGTTAATAAGGATATACATTAGTTATGTTTTTATCTGGACTGAAAGGAGCAGAAATTATTTATACATTCTTCATTTTAAAATATTTTAAAATTGCTGATTATGTGCTCATTAAAAAAATAGATTGCCCTTCTAGTCATTCTTACAGTCTTGTTTATATTAGGTGGAATTTTCTTTGGTAAGTATAATCCATTAAGCCATGTGGAAAGAGATTATATTTCTGTCATCTTAAAAAATTATGTCACTCATTTGATTCAGGGAAAAATTTGTCATATTGGGTTAGTTTTGCAAAAGGAGTGTTATTGATTGTGTGTTAATAAAGATGGGTAAAATCTCCGATTTGGGCATATTGAATTCTTTAAAGAGATACTATTATTACTCTGTAGTGTGTTCCATGTGTCAGATTGAACATGATTTTAACAAAACATAAAGGAATATAAGAGGGCTGGAGGTTAAGTAGCTGGTTCATGCCCTGGCAGATTCTCCTGAATGAGAAGTAGAATTTGATTGCTTCTCTCCTAGAAAGGGCAAGATTTAATTACTAACATTTATTATTATGTTCTCCATACAACCCTATACCTCACAGAATGTGAGAGATCTGAAATAAATTTACCACACTGATTTGACCCATATCCTTGAGGTGGTTATCAGGAGAGCTTTTAACTCCTCTAGGGGGCAATTTTATATTAGATAATTTGCTATTTCTCACTCCCAATAAAGAAACCTCTTAAATATCAGCCTGGAATTACTGACAAAGTGAATTTTGAAGGTGTAAAATCTGATGTCTGATATTAGCGTAAGCCTTAAATATATTTCAGTACAAGGCAGTCTTTTAAAGCCAACAGGGGTAGGAAAGCTAGCATCTGTAGAAACATTCTAGGAGGAGATTGCTTTCTAGAAAGCAGGAAGGAAAAGATAATTTTGTCATGAAGAGAAAGGGACTTAATAAAGGCAAGGCTTTTTGAGGATGGCTCAGTTTTTATTACCTTGAACAATGCTTTAATTTTAGAAGCCCATAATATGGAGTCAAAAAAGGCCTATGGGAATTTTTATGGTAACATATGTTCTTATATAAATGATGACACCAGTTGATCTACTTGTTTGATTCTAACACATTTCTTTATGAAACAGTCTTTTGAACAATAACAATAGCTCAGCAGGCTCCATGCAATTTTTACAAAGGAAAAGAAAAGGAAGTTTCACGATTTTAAGCACTGTTTTGTTATGAATCAAGGTACTTTCAAAAACCCATGGAGTGTATTCAACCTGCATCTGTATTTGCCTGGCATTTAGTAACAACAGGCCTGTGGAGCCTTTCTTACATAGAAACCCCAGCTTCTCAAAACCATTGTTTATCTTGACTAAGCCTGAAAAAGCATGTCCTTCTTTAAGATCATAGAATTTCAGCACTGTTATCAAAATCTCACCACCAATTGCCTAATCCTTCATTTCATGGCGACACAGGTTCGGTTATAGGGAGTCAAGAGGCGTTCTTTTTAGGAAGAAAAAGAAAAAGGAGAAAAAAGGCAGATTTACATGCAAACATAAACACATGCATAAATGCACACACATTTGCACATATATCAAAAGGAAGGAAAGCTACATACTCATACATTCTATGTGCTTTTACTTATAGCAAAATAAAATGTTTGCAGTCAATTTTCTTCATTTTTAGTGTCAAACCAAGTTCAAATTAACTCATTTTCAATCACATTTAGTTTAATATAATTATCCTGTTTCTTTCTGTGATGTATAATTTTGCTTTCTCTTAACCCCAAAATAATTATCTACGAAATCAGTGGAATCTGACACTTTGCACTACTGCAACCTCTACTTACATAACCAAGCAAAATTGCTAATAAAATGAGTTTAACTTTCAGGCACTTATTTTTATTTAAATGTTATCGATTGCAAAAAAAGATTGCTAGGTTGGTTACAGGTAATGTTTGATAAACTGATAGATTAATAGATTCCTCATTATGGAAAATATATATGAAAGCATGATTAAATTATATTTGGTTTATTTGGGTTACTTTATAGAGAAAATTGTAATTGAAATGCTCATTGTGGTACAATGTATGTAAAACACGAAGAATAATGTTTTTTTGAGTGTGTTCGAAAAGCAACCTGGGAAAATTGGTTGGCACTTGCTTATCAATTTGTTGAGGAATATTTGTCTTGGATTGTAGGAGGTCAGGGAATCTGTCAATTACTTTCGTTGGCAACAGAGTCACTAGTAAATAGATATATGTAACCTCATTTGGCTTTTCTGAATAAAGTGTCTACCTAAGAGTGTGAGAATAAGATAGATAGATATAAATACATACATATATATTTATATAATCCTGATTATGAATGTGATATATAACCATTATAAAAAATTCAACAATAAGTGGAAACATGAAAGAGAAAATAGCCATTATTTACTTTAGAAACTATATGCCATTATATAACAACTTCTTTTTAATGCATGCAAATGAAAGAAACAGTCTATCAAATTCTAATTACCAGCAAGAGTGGTGAAATTGTGATAATCTCCTCTAGATTATATATGTACATATAGTAAGATTTTTAAACAGATATCATACTGTACATATATTACATATCATCAAAAAATCTTATACATCAGCACTTTAATTCACTGTAGACCATAATTCAATAAACCATAATGTAGTTATTAGTAAAACATCAAAAGACATTATGAAGATTAAATAAAAATAATATGTGTGAAAGAGCTTTACAAACAAAGGTATTATCATTAAACTTCTTGAGGTTAAAGCCATGCCTAATTCATCTGTGTATGCCAGAACCCAAGGCAGGGGCTGGCATATAGTACGCATTCATAAAGAGTTTGCTGCTGTAACATACTGAGGATTTTAGTGGAGAGCGTATCAATTCTCTGAGATAATAAACAATAATGTTTAAAAGCCCAGAACTTGGACCTTTCAACAAGGACCACTTAGATTTGTGGATCGAAAGTAGAATAAGACTGAGTAGAAGCATTAAAAAATGAGATGAACATTATACATTTCCACTGGCATAAGTCGGAATTCGAAAATCTGATTTAAGACTTACGAAAGACATTTATGCTGTTTGGATATGGTTAAGAAATAGAGGTGCAGAGCTCAACAGTAATTATTTTCCAAGGAAACAGACGCACACTAAAGGCTGTTAAGTATCAATCCGTTGTGTGTGTAAAGGACACAGCCAACTTTTGAAGAATCGGGCAGTGAAAGTATTTTCCTTCTATATTATTGTCCAGGGACCTTCTGAAACTCAGTCAGGGCAAATATAGTAGGAATGCTTCACTTGGGTGATCATTTGTGCTCATCAGATTTTAGTAGATATGAAACTTTATAAAAGTTATTAAAATAAACACATGGAAGTTAAAAATATTCATATGAAAAACAAGTTAATGCCTTAGAAAATATTAGGTTAGACATTGGTTTCAGCTTGAAGAATTAGAAGTGCCGATAGCAGTGAAATATCATATAAAGAATTCTACACATATTGAGAAATAATATCTATTGTAAATAAATCACTTTATTTCATTGGCCGTCTGTAGGAAATAATCACAATTTTACCATCCATGCTGGTAATTAGAATTTGGTAGAGTGTTTTTCTCATAGTTATTTGCATTTTCACTTAGGTTGAGTAGTTTCCCTTCTCCCCTCCCCCCAGGAAAAAAAATACCTATAATTTACATATTAGTTTGGGACAGATTTGGCCTCATGAACTTAACAAATTCAATTTGAATTCCTTAAATCTGGGCCCAATATATTGATTTAGTTTGTTTCTTTAAGAATTTCTTTCCTTTTTTTTTTTTTTTTA
>RJWK010031630.1:0-24115 GCA_004363435.1 Platanista minor | reverse complement strand
AAAAAAAAAAAAAAAAAAAAAAAAAAACCACCTGCCGATGCAGGGGACACAAGCCCCAGCCCTGGTCAGGGAAGATCCCACGTGCTGCGCAGCAGCTAAGCCTGTGAGCCACAACTACTGAGCCCACATGCCTAGAGCCCATGCTCCGCAACAAGAGAAGCCACCTCAATGAGCTCACGCTCCGCAACGAAGAGTAGCCCCCGCTCGCCACAACTAGAGAAAGCCCGTGCGCAGCAACGAAGACCCTACACAATCAAAAATAAAAAAAAGAAAAGAAAAATAAAAAATAAAAGAAATGCTGGAGAGGACAAAAAAATGAAGCAGTAAGAAGGCAGGATATTTATCTTGAGCCAACATCAGTTCAGTGATCCATTTTACACACACACACACATTCCTACCTACGTATATCTACCTGCATCTTTCTGAGGACTGGTTACACTCATTCATTCCAACTCCACTTTCTTTGATTTCACTTTTTCTTATCTTTTCTGATCCAGAATTGACCAGATGGGTTAAGAAACCCTAGATATGAAAGGCACCAAGGATTTCTTTCTAATGCAGTAAATGATCCGCATGGTTTGGTTAATAAAAAGGGCCAAAGCTCCTTAATGTGTTCTTTTTTACTGCCTTGGTCTTTAATATTTAGGAAAAAAATTATAGCTGGTAAGGGGCAATATAGGAATACGTTTTTAAAAAGTCCCTTACGGGGCTTCCCTGGTGGCGCAGTGGTTGAGAGTCCAGCTGCCGATGCAGGGGATACGGGTTCGTGCCCCGGTCCGGGAAGATCCCACACGCCGCGGAGTGGCTGGGCCCGTGAGCCATGGTCGCTGAGCCTGCGCGTCTGGAGCCTGTGCTCTGCAACGGGAGAGACCACAACAGTGAGAGGCCCGCGTACTGCAAAAATAAATAAATTAAAAAAAAAAGTCCCTTACGAATTAAAGCTGTGTAGTGAGATAACATCATATATTTATATTGAGTGGCAAAGATCAACATGTTTGATAAAACATCAAATTAGTAAGGGTATGGGTTAAAAGTACAGCTGACCCTTGAACAGTGCGGAGGATAGGGTCACTGACCCTCACCCAGTTGAAAATCCCCATATAACTGGCCCGTGTACACACCATTCTCTGTATTCATGCTTCCTCATGGGTAGATTCAACCAAGTGGAGATCTTGTAGTACTGTAGTGTTTACTGTTGAAAAAAATCCGCGTATAGGTGGACCCATGCAGTTCACACCCATGTTTTTCAAGGGTCAGTTGTATTCTACTATCTACCGACTACCGGCCTGTAACCATGTCAGTGGCAATAGATATTTTGTTTACAAATCTTTGAAAGGCAATCTGTAAGCTTACATAGAAAGTGAAAATACACATACCTTTCAGCTACAAGTTCCCACTTATGGGAATTTATCTGTGGGGAAACTTGCACATCTGTACCAAGGTTTGTGTTATTGATAGAAAATGAAGGAATTATTGGGATAGCATGAAACTTGAAACAACCTCAACATACATAATTGGGATTCTTGCTTGTGACATATTTGTATAATGGTGTAATATGTGTAGCCATTTTGAAGAGAAGAGGTGATATGTATGTATTGATTTAGAATGATTTCTGATCTAGATATTGAGTGAAAAAAGGCCATGTATAGGATTGGTAAGATATTCTATTTGTTTTTTTTCCCAGTGAGAGGTAGAAGAGGGAACATTCTGGTTCTCTCTGTCTCTTTGTCTCTTTGTCTTACACACACACAGGGTCTTTGGAAGGTGTGAAAGAAATATTGAGGAGTGGGGAGGGACCCCTACTTTTCACTGTCTACTCTTTTGAACTATTTGGAGTTTTGTTACAGAATACTCCAGTTTTTCACCATTTAAAAAGAAAAATTCCTGCAATTGGCATGAGGCTCTTAAAAGCAATGCACTGGGCGGACCCAGTTATATCCAAAGGCTCTGCTGCTTAATTTAGTTTCTAGGTCTCAGTTTTCTTCCTTTGATAAAGGAGTTCCTCTGACTAGAGGATTTCTCTGTTGCTTTGTGATCTCTGAAATCCAGTGCCTTGCTAGCCTGATGTACCCCCTGCATTTGAAGTGTTAATTTCAGATTTTACAGTTTGGTTTGATTTGATTTTTGTGGTCTCATTTCGTTTTTTGACTTTGGACTATTCAGGAGATTTTTAAAAGTCAGACATTTCTATTAAAGATGTCATGAATTCTACAGCCAGGATGGCTTGTTCCAGGTTGCAAAGGCATACCTCAGAAAGTACTTTTCTATTTGTCTTGTTTTTACTAAGTCAACAGTAACTGTAATTAGAGATGCTATCGATTATATGATATGCAGAGTTTATCAAAACAGTTATATTAAATATACACTAATTTTTTAAAATAAATTTATTTATTTATTTTATTTTTGGCTGCGTTGGGTCCTCGTTGCTGCGCGCAGGCTTTCTGTAGCTGTGGCGAGCGGGGGCTCCTCTTGTTGTGGAGCACAGGCTCTAGGGCGCGTCCTCAGTAGTTGCGTCGCACGGGCTTAGTTGCTCCGCAGCATGTGGGATCTTCCTGGGCCAGGGCTTGAACCCGTGTCCCCTGCATTGGCAGGCGGATTTTTAACCACTGTGCCACCAGGGAAGTTCCCAATATACACTAATTTTTAATCCATACATTCCTGGTTAAAAAATGGTAGAATGAGTGAATGAGTATTATTTTGGTAAGAGGGTGGGAGACAGGGATTAGGAAACGTTTTGAGAGCATTCTGTTGCCCCGTCAACTGGGGTTGAGTTGACTGGACTATAAACACATGTTCTTTATAAAGTAAGACTTTGAGGATCTTTTAAGAACAAGCTTCATCACCTGGTTCTACTCACGGTGTAGAGCCTGTAAGTCCCCCCTAATGCTTCTGTGGTCATGCTAACCTATTTTTTGTTGTTGTTATCGTAAAGGGCCACAAATTGACATCTTAAGTGCATGGCCATTTAAAAAATTCTAATGACATGTTCATTTCTTTTTTTTTCTTTTTTTTTTATCAGTAGAAGGAAATTTTATTAACCTGGTAAGTAGTACCTACCGAACATGTACTACCATCATCATATTCAAGGCCATTGTTAAAGCTTTTCCTCTGAGATCAGGAAGGGTAAAAGATTCCTATTATCATTACTACTGTGATCTCCTCCTCCTCCTCCTCCTCTCCCTTCTAACTTTATTGAGGTGTAATCGATATACAGAAAAGCACATGGTCGTTTCTAACGTGAACCTATCCTTAGTTTTATATAGCTTTCTTGCTGATGGGTTGTGTCATCCAGGAAACACAGAAGGCTGAAAATAAGAAAAGAGTTTTATTTGGGGTGTTAGGAATTGCAGAGACACAGATTTGGGTAAAATTGAAAGAGTGCTCTGGGGAAGAGAACGAGTCATAAAGACTCTTGTCATAGAGCCAAGAGTTATAAAGGCCTTGCTACAATGTTGTTAAAGTTGTCTGGCAAGAATTATGATTGACCTTGATGCAAGAACGGAAATATTTGTCCTTAAAGGATAGGCTGTCAGGAGTTATTTTAGGGCAAGGGTCTGATAAGTGGATAGGCCGTCATGAGTTATACTTTAGGGTAAGGGTCCAATAATTATCTTGAGTTTCTAGAACATTGGGCAGATGTTTTGGGTGCCTGCATTAAGACAATAAATGGTCAAAGTAGAGTTTCCATCCAGGCTAAGACGAGCATAAATCATGCTTCCTCAGTGGCCTCCTGGTTCCATTACAGGGAATTTTCTTAGCAGTACTGATTCCATTTTGATTTTCCTTTCACGGTTGCACGAAGACTCTTCCTTGTATGTGTACACTATCTAGGAAGCACAACTGGCGTCCTGTGCTCTCTTCAATGGAAAAGTACCTTTTCCTGGCTTTTGCCAGTGTAGAGCAGCGTGCAAGAAGGTTTTTATCTTTTTTCCCGGAAAGTGTTTTGAAAAGTTAGCGTGTTTATTTTTCATGCTTCAGTTGGGTCATGGTTGATCTTGGAGGCACACCTGGTTTTGAATACTGCCTGCTCCACTGATACAGCCTTGCAATCTGAAAGTCCCTTCAACTTCGAGCTTTAAATTTTTCATCTATCCAGTGGGGATGTGACAGGGCTGCCTTCATGGAGTTACTGGGAGGATTGATTTGACCCATGTAAAGTGCTCATGACACAGTGCCCAGCACATGAGAGGGATATGGCCAGTTAAGATTGATCAGCCACCATCATCATCATCTTTTTCTGTAAAGGGCCAGATAGTGAATATTTTAGCCTTTATGGGCCATACTTTCTCGGTCACAACTACTCAACTCTGCCCTTGTAGCAGGAAAGCAGCCAGAGATGATACGTAAATGAATGGAAGTGAGTATTCCTAGTAAAATTTGATTCTTAAGAACATTTATAAAACACACAAAAACAGGCTGGATTTGCCTCACATATAATATGTAAACGAACGTAGCTGTGTGCCAGTAAAACCCTACTTACCAAAACAGGCAGATTAGACTTGGCCCATGGGATGTAGTCTGCTGATGCAGTAGTAGTTCTCAAACCTTTTAAACCCTTTTCATTCTTAAAAGTTAAGGAGGACCCCTAAGAGCTTTTGTTTATGTGGGCTATATCTATTGATATTTACTGTATTAAAATTTTAAACTGAGCTATTTAAAAACTATTAAAGCATGAAAATAACACCAATAAAACCATTGCACGTTAACTTAGTATTTTTATGAAAAGAAACTATTTTTCCAAAGCAAGAAATGTTAGTGGGAAGGTTGACATTGCTTTATATTTTTGCAAATCTCTTTAATGTCTGGCTCAGTAGAAAACAGCTGGATTTCCATAACCGCTTTTACACTCAATCTGTTGTGATTTTCCAAGCTATGTAGTTTCTGGGAAACTCCTAGTCTGTCTCCTGAAAGTATCTTGGGGACCCCAGGGGGCCATTTTGAGACCCCTTTGTTTCTCAAAGGATACTTTGAGAATCCTTGTTCTATTGACATCGTTAAGAGGAATTAAGTTAGGTATTACCTTATAAATGCCAGCTGATTTTTACCTATTATTTCCAAGTTCCTTTGTCATCTGATTCTGAGCTAGAAGTGAAGGTTGCAGGGTTTTCCCCATATTTAGTCATATGGTAGGAGTTTATGATAGCGGGTTTGCTTTATTTTCTGAAATGATTGTCACCTTAGCTTAAAGCTTAAGTTGTCTGCCGCTGCATCAGAATAGAATTTTACTACTGTAGAGAAACAAAAGCCAGGAGATAGTCTGAATTCACTGGAGTAAAGAGAAACAAAAGAAGGGAGCTTCAGAACAAGAAAATGCCTCTGATGACAAAGAAACTTCAAAGAATGATTTGCATAAAACTGAAACACTTGCAAAGCTCCAAGTAAGTAAGGTTAAATACAAAAGGACACTCAACCCTAGAATGGCTGCTTTTGAAATTACTTTTCAGGATTTTGAAGAACAAATGTTTTATACTTTAGTGTTGAGGGCCCTTGAACTCTAGGGCAAAGATACCTGGAATTCTGGATTCTTTGGGGAGGAGATTGTATCTCCATGGTCCTCTTGGAATTGATCCTTATTTAGTGAACAGGTGGCTTGGAGAACCTTGAGATTTTTCATACCTATTGTATCCTTATTCCACTCTGCGCCCCCTTCCACTCAAGGATTTCCTTGTGCTGGTAACACTTGACTTTTAAACTAAGAAATAAGTTGACTCATGCATTGCTAAAACCATTCTGTGAGATCTTAATGTAATCCTGTATATGTGAGATTTTCCTTATAAAGGCAAAATGACTTTATCTAGAGTACATTTTGTTCACAGACATCTGTGAGTAAATAGATTGGGAATAAAACTACAAATAAGCTGAGAATGTTTAATGGTGAAGTTTCTTGTAGCCCTGACTGATTATTAAAGTAATTCGGCACAGGGCTAAAAAGCTTGTACCTAATTGCCTTTTCTTTATATTTAGCTTAACTTTAAGGGAAATTCATAACTAAATTAGGCTCAATGAATTCCCTGGTTGCCTACCTTTATTACCCATTTTAACATATATCGGCTTAATTTACCTGTTATAGCAGCGATATTTGGGTGAGAATAGGACGATGCATTTAGGAAATGGGGAACTCAACTGGCTTTGGAGGTTGAACTCTAGAGCTTCTCAAAACATAAACAAAGGCAGCAAAACAATCCTATGTTGTTCCAGAACATCCTTCCTTTGGGTTTTCTCTTCTGAATGTGGAAGGATAAATATCCTCATTTCCTCAGACTCATGTTTAGCTGTGTCACTTTTGTTCTGTGTAATCTCCCTTTCCTGATTTGTTGTATCTGTGCCTTGTATTCCCCTTTGCCTCGGTGAATCTTAAGTTGCACGCTTTTCTACTCCACAGGAAGTCCACGTAAAACATGCTAACAACGCTGGGAGATGTTAGCGTTGTTAACATGCGTTAACAACGCATGCTAATGCGTTGTTAATGCGCGTTGTATTATTAAAGCTCCAGCTGTGGGGCTTCCCTGGTGGCGCCGCGGTTGAGAGTCCGCCCGCCGATGCAGGGGACGCGGGTTCGTGCCCCGGTCCGGGAAGCTCCCACGTGCCGCGGAGCGGCTGGGCCCGTGAGCCGTGGCCGCTGAGCCTGCGCGTCCGGAGCCTGTGCTCCGCAACGGGAGAGGCCACAGCAGTGAGAGAGGCCCGCGAACCGCAAAAAAAAAAAAAAAGCTCCAGCTGTAAGCTTTGCCTCCGTCCAGGTCAAAAGACCCTGCCATGTAAGGAACCCAAGCGATTAGCAACGGAGGGAAAACAGTCTATGAGGGTAAGGCTACTGGTTTTCTGGAAACACATGTAGTGGTGGGAGATTTAGCTTGCTATTCCCACCTACCTCCGCCCCCCTCGCTTGCCCCTTGTTCTGCTTACTGCTGGCTGCCTGTTTCTCCCTGTGTATTCATGGCATCTTCCACCATCACACCATATCATATGGGCTTTTTCCTCTGGTGATTAATCAGGCTGCCTTCCGGGCAATCTGATTTTTTGGGGACTGCGTTTCCTCGTGGCCTTGTCAGGACATGCAGGATAGCAGCGTGAGAGTTCTCCCATTTGCACCTACTGCTAACAAAGTGTCTGACAACTCCTCCATAGCACCTTGGATGCGGGATAGGGGATGCAGTTGGAAGACTGCTGGTTCATTTTCAGATCTCTGGTAGGTCTGAGTTGGAGGTGGCCCAGGTCCCATTTTCTTATTTATGTTGCGTCTCTAGTTGCATGTAATCATCACAGTCATATTTCGTCTCTTTTTGTGGGGTTCTTGTGAGCCAAAAGGTAGGGGTTTCAAGAAACCAAAGCCCACACTCAGTGGCTAGTTCTTACTGCTACAATGTATTAATGTTGAGAAATAAGTGCAGAAACATCTTTAAGAATTGTTCTCATCATCATGATGATAGAAGTGATAGCAGCTTGTGTGTTCTGAGGCATTGTGCTAAGATTTCAACTGTCCTTAGCCTGTTCACAGGCTTGAGAACAGGGGCTATTGTTACCTCCATTTTAGAGATGAAGAATTTGAGGCCCAGGGAGTTAAGTATCTCACCTTCAATATCTCAGGTCATAAGTGACAGAGTTAGATTTTTTTCTTTTTACTTTTCTGTAAACAAAAGTTATTTTGGTAATTGAGTTAGAACATATGTAAATTAATGCAAATTAATTTATATATTAGTATATAACATAAATATTAACCATAATTTTTAATGTTATGTATCATAGACAATGTTATATAACAAAATAAATATAAATATCATGTATTAGTTACAATATTTACTATATGTATGCATACGTTTTAAGTGTGTGGCTGGATACATTTATATAGATGAGTTACTGTTTTCACCTGAGTGATCACCTTCCAGATGAGATACAGACCATTTGCAGCTTCCCAGACACACCAGTCATTCCTTCCTACCCCAACCAAGTAACCACTGTTGTGATTCCACTCCCCACAGATACATTTGCCTGTTCTAGAACTGCAGACAAATGGAACCACACAGTATGTCCTCTTCGGTGTCTGACTTCTTTTGCTCAGTATAATGTCTGTGAGATTCATTCATGTTGTGTGGGGTACTTTGTTCTTTAGTTTCCATTGAATATATGTATATACGACAGTTGACCTTCTTTCCTATTGCTAGACATTTGGGTTCTTTCCACTTTTAGGCTTTTGGGAATCAACTGTAAAGAACATTCTTCTATATGCCTGTTGGTGCATATCCGTAGGCAATTCCCTTGGGTTCCTACCTTAGGGAATCATAAGGTGGGTGCCGAGCTTGGATGAGAACCTTGGTCTTTCATCCTCAGTGTCTTGGCACTGTACCACTGCCCTTTGCTGCCGTCCATCGTTTAAAAATCTCCTCGGGTGATGCAGTTCTGGTTGTTTTGGTGAAAGCTCAGTGGACTGGTCCTTTGAGATGTGAGAAGACAGAAGTCTGTTTCCTCCTCTCCCCATTGCTACCACAGTCTCACAGCACTATGCCCCCAGACCTGGGAATTCTTCCCCACCAAGCAGTTTCTCCCATTCTCTGCAGACACTTAACGGGCTGTCCTACGATTAAACCCAGTCTGCCTGGAGATAACATCAGATCACACAGGTTCAGGGCTTAGTCTCACAAGACTGGTCTCCCTCTCCCCGCCAGACACACAACACACATCAGATGACAGTTGCATGGTGGGTCCCAGGGTTACCCAGAACTTCTGTTTGACTTGGCTACAGAAGGGAGGTACCCACAACCCCTTCCTCAGGGGTTAATCATATGCTAGAATGCCTCACAGAACTTGCGGAAAGAGTTTACTTACTAGATTACTGGTTTATTACAAAGGATGTATTAAAAGATATAAATGAACAGCCAGATCAACAGATACATAGGGTGAGGTCTGGAAGGGTCCCAAGCATAGGAGCTTCTGTTCCTGTGGAGCTTTGGGACGTGTCACCCTCTTGGCACTTGGATGCATCCTGGTTCACCAACCTGAGAGCTCTCTGAACTCCTTTTGGGATTTTATTATTGAGGCTTACTAAAAGTCACCTCATCAACATAAACTCAGGTGTGGTGGGAAAGAGCTTGTTATGAATAACAGCACTCCTTTCATCTTTATAGCTTTTATCACTTAGGAAATTCCAAGGGTTTTAGAGCTTAGTGTCAGGAACTGGGACAAAGACCAAACCTCTGTTTCTTATTATAGGTCACAACATCACAGATGTTTCTTAGCAACTTGTGTTTGCCCCACTTATACACGTGCCAGACCATTAAACTGTCCATCATTTTCAGTTTGTTTTCAGACTGATGCCTTTTTGTAAAATAAATAAGGAACACTAGAGGAAGGCATCTTATCAGTATTGCTTGCTTAAGAAGTTGTGAAGCAGTTTCCGTTATAATAATGTCAGATTCCACAAGGTTGGGGGTGAGAGTAACTATGTTTAATGAGGCTGACACTTTTTTCTATTGTGACTTTATTTTATTTAGTAGTAAGCCTTGGTGCTAAAGGTTGAGTGATTCACATTCAGAAAGGAGAAATGGTGTTTCTTAGACATTCCGCAGACTGGGGGAGTTGACATCATCTTCCCTGTGCTCCCTTTTCGCCAATTGGTCGTGTGGCCTTGGGAAAGCCACTTTCTCAGACCTTAATTTGCTCCTTTCTAAAATAGGATGTGTAGGATTCTTAACCTTGCTTTGGTGTTTCTGATCCCTTTGGTAATCTGAAGGGTGACTCTCTCCTTTGAAAAACAAATACAGATTTCTGTCAGATTTCATATGCGCTTGTTCATGCATATTTGCTCAAGAATCCTTGAGATTACAAAGGATGTTTCCAATTCTAATATTAGATAGAAGTTCTCCTCTCTGCATTTTGAAGGAGAAATCACTTCTTTTGCATCAAGTTTATTGCCTGGATGCCAGCATATACTATCATAACCAAAATGAAAATGATACTCTGTGGTCACCCAGTAACCAAAGTTGGCTGGATGCACTGTTGGTCCTGTGTTAAGTAACGTCTTTGAGGACTGTCACTCCGAGGCAGCCTTGTGCTGGGAGGCTGGAGAAGTGAATAAGCCAGACTCCAGCCCTGCCCTCCTAGGATTTCCACTGAGGGGACAGGACCTGACATGGTGAATGGCTGCTGGAGAGGAGAAGGAAAAATTGGTTGTCTGGGAGGCCAGGTAGTACAATGGTGAAGAGCACAGGTTCTGGAGGTAGACACAGGTAGACCAGATTGGCCTCTTGGATCTCCACGGACCAGTTATTTAACCCTCTCTGTGCCTCAGGTTGTTCATCCTGGAAAAGAGTATAGTAACTGTACCCACCCTTGAGGATTGTTGGAACTTTAAATGAGTTGATGCCGGGGGACCCAGCCTTGGTACTGTTTGACACTTTGGAGCATATCATTGTTTTGGGCCCACTGTCCTGTGTATTGTAGGATGCTTAGCAGCATCCTTGGCCTCTACCCACTAGATTCCTCCACTTGTAGCAACCAAAAATGTCTCTAGGCCTTGCCAGATGTCCTTGAGTGGAGTGAGTGCCTCCCCTCCTTCAACAACCACTGGTCTGTTAAATTCAGTTTTCTAAATGCTACGGAAAAACTCTTGGTGACGGTCCTTGTAAAGAAAAACTCCTTTGAATAAGCTGTAATTCCTTACCCGATGCCCTCTTGATAGAAACAAAAACAAAAAGCTAACAAAGCCCAGGTAACAAAAATCTGTTTGTACCCTGCTTACTGAATTATTGATGCACTCCATGTGATGAACCACATTCGTTCAGGTGGGATTAATACCCATCTGTCTCTTGGAGAACAGTAGCTACTGCCTGATGCCTGCCCCCGGCCGCTGCGTTGTGACAGTTTTTGCGAACTGCCCTGGCATCCTGCTCACAGTCTCTGCTCTTGTGGTCCGGGCTCCGAGCAGATCTCTTAAATAAGGATAAAGCCAGGCAGCTCTGCCGGGAGTGCTGACCTGTTGGGGGTGTGGGCACAGGTGCCAGGCAGCGGTGAGCTTAGCTGACACATAGAGGAAGGACTTCGGGTGGCTGAGACACAAGCCCTGGGTATTACTTCCTTGCCTGTTAGCCCCCCTCACACATCAGAGGTATCGAAGTGTCTTGGGGCACCTGAGGCTTGGCGTTGGTGAGGATGCCTGTGATGGGCGTGAAGAATAGGTGGAAATAACACTGCAGAGAAAAAAGCACTCGGAAACTTAGGAGTGAAATAGCAGTAGCTGATGGGTTTTGTTTGTTGGGGAAGGGAGTCGGAGGTTGGAAAGCGTGTAGGTAGATTCTGATTCTTTCGTTAGTCTCCCTTTCTTTGTTCAAGGATGTTACTTGGTTTCTGGCTTTGGATTTTGTGGACCAGTTTAAGATAAAATTGGAGGGCTGGGCTTCCCTGGTGGCGCAGTGCTTGAGAGTCCGCCTGCTGATGCAGGGGACCACGGGTTCGTGCCCCGGTCTGGGAAGATCCCACATGCCGCGGAGCGGCTGGGCCCGTGAGCTGTGGCCGCTGAGCCTGCGCGTCTGGAGCCTGTGTTCTGCAACGGGAGGGGCCACAACAGTGAGAGGCCCGCGTACCGCAAAAAAAAAAAGGAAATTGGAGGGCTGATGTAAAGTAACTAGTTTTTAAGTTTGTTCATTAAGAATGTTTAAAGGAAAAAAAAAGTTACTATTAACTGGCACTGTTGTTGCAGAAAAGATGTTTTGTCACGAAAGAAGTAGGAGGAACATGACCATAGAATAAAGAGGAGTTGTTTATGTTGAATAAATTTAAGCTTATGGAAGGTTGCCCCAGTCAGTGGTCCTTATTTTTTCTTCTTCCACCAGGGCCAGCTAAAGATGTCACTATAGGCTGCTCCATTTCTTTTATTGCTTAGAGGAGGGACTTGACGCCATTACTGTTGAATGACAACTGGATTAATGAACCGTGGTGTTCCTTGTTTGCCAGTCTTGGTGACAGCTGGTGGTTGAGCAGAGGCTGTGTGGTACCCCTTTTATTTGAGAACCCCTGGTCAGGGCATTCATCTCTCATTTTGCTTGCCCTCCTGTCTTTGCCCTTGTCTTTTGCCCTTTCTGGAAGTGCCTGGCAAGATTGTAGCAATACACAAGCATATCCCTGCATCCCAACATGTTGTACCTCTCCCTCTGCCTTTTGTTGCCCATCGTTTTTATGTGCCCTGAGGGACAGATATGTTGTCAAGGAGTGAGTCCCCTGGTGTCCTTTCCACCCAAGTCTGGAGAGGGATGGCTAACTGAAAATGCAGACTGTGATCCCCTCTAATGTAGACAGGATTCAATGCTTATAGCCTGTTGACATTCTGAAATGCTTTGGGCACTAAGGCTTAAGGAGAGCTTTTAGAATTGGGGGTACCTGTCATTACATAAAAAAACTGTAGTGAAAAAACACCTGGGAGAATGCCCAGGGTGCAGCTGGGAGCTATCCCCTCGAATAAGTGCCCAATGTGAACTATCTCTGCAATCCAAATTTAGGCCCTGACCTGTTTCTTTTCCCAGTAATTGAACAATATATAGTGATACAGTATCTGTAAAGCTATCAGCAATGGAAGACCCTAATTTCTTGCTTTGGAGAATGAGTGTAGAAACGACATTAACTCTATTTCCTTCTTTGATTTTTATCTTACTCTGCCAGAGTATTAAAATTTTTAATTTTTAGTTAAAAAAGCAATCTCTGAATATATTACAGTTAAAAAAAATCTAATAATACAGAAACACACGTGACCAACCCCTCCTAATTCTAGACCCCTCTGAAAAATACGTGTGAGTTTTGTGTATACACTGTGCTTTTATATGTAGAAAATACCTAGTTTTCATATTACATGAATCATATGTGTATATTGCTAGACAACCTACTTTTTATTTTCCACTTACTATATCTTGGAAATCTGCACAGGTCATTCTGTAAATAATGTCCTTATCCTTGTTAACTGCTGCATTGTATTCGACAGTATAGATATTCCATGATTTGTAGAGCACATTGCTGTTCAGGGTTATATGCTACAAATAATGCTACAGTGGAAAAATAAGACTTAGTATATGCATCTTCATGCATGTATGTATTTTTATCTATGATTAAATACACAGAAGATTAGCTGGTATTAGAGGGTTTTTTTTTTTTTAACGTGTATTTTGTCTCCCCCAAAATGCCATGTCACTGTGTTACTTCCATCAGCAATGAATGAAAAGACCATTCTCCTTTCTGAATTTTCCAGCCAATTGGTGATCTAAGTCCATTAAAAAATATTGGGTCAGTGCGATGGGGTGACTTGAATACTGTTGATCTTCTGTAGGAGTGAGGGGAGCTTGGTGCTTAAAGTCATCACTAGAGCAGTGACCCATCTCCAGGAGCGGCTTCAGAAGCCAAGGGACACTTTCACACACCAACAGGTAGACTGTTCACCAAAACTTTGGCTCTTTAGGTCTTTCCTAATGAGCTGGCTCAATTAAATCGAGCAGTATGTTAAAATTTAATTCACAGCGGAAACCAGTTTGGGTTTCTTTTTTTATACATTTATTTATTTAGTTTTGGCTGCATTGGGTCCTCGTTGCTGCGCACAGCCTTTCTCTAGTTGCGGCGAGTGGCGGCTACCCTTCGTTGTGGTGAGTGGGCTTCTCATTGCAGTGGCTTCTCTTGTTGCGGAGCACGGGCTCTAGGCGCACGGGCTTCCGTAGTTGTGGCGCACGGGCTTAGTTGCTCCGCGGCATGTGGGATCTTCCCGGACCAGGGCTTGAAGCCGTGTCTCTTGCACTGGCAGGCAGGCTCAACCACTGGGCCACCAGGGAGTTCCTGGGTTTCATAAAGATGTTTTGGAAACATATTTTTCATGTGGCTACTTTTAAACTGCCTTTGAGGGCCTTTCCCTAAGAATAAAAATCATACTTTGTGGTAATTTTAGAAAGTGTCACGAGGTCTGGCAAGTTTGTATTCCAAGTCTGTCAGAGGAAATAAACGCTAATGGTGAGACCATAGTAAAAACAAAATAGCCAGCAGCAGGTTGGTTATTTCTACACTAAACCAGTGGGGGGCTGGGGCTTTTTTGTGTCCATTCAGTGTTTCAGTCCTTCCCACAGCCTGATGGAGTCAGAGCTATTGTGATCTCCATTTTGCAGGTGAGTCCACTGAGGTAGATGGGAAGCAGCCTGCAGGCTTGGGATAGAGCTAGTAAAGGGTAAGCCAGAAAAATGCACGGGATGAAAGTCTGCCTAATTCCAGTCTCTTGACCAGGGATCAACAAATGTGTCCCACCACCTGTTTTTGTACGGCCCACCAACTAGGAATGGGTTTTATATTTTTAAATGGTTTCATTTTAAGGGATTAAATAAATGCCTACATAACCTTGATTTTGCCTCTTGGCCGTAGAGCCTAAGATGTTTACTATTTAGTCCTTCACGTGAAAATTTTGCAATTTCTGTTCTGGACTATTAGTCCTTAACTCCCTAAGACTGAAAAGAAATCTCTTCCCTCAAGTGGGAAAATTGGCTAGGCCAGTGATTCTCAAACATTAGCTTGGGTTAGAATCACGTGGTGGGCTTGTTCCGACACAGATTGCTGGGCCTATCCCCGGGGGCTACAGCCGGACTGGAGAAGTGGCATTTCTAACAGTTTCCCAGGAGGTCTGACTCTGCTGGTCCTGGGAGCACACTAGGAGAAGCGCTGAGCGAGGGGGATGGAGTGGAATTAGGTATGTTGGCCTGGAACTGTGGGAGTGTCTCATCCCAGTTATTAGCAGTAGTACCCCTCCAAGTTTGAGCTGTAGGTTTGTAGACTGACAAAATGTGCATTTGGCTTCTTTGTTGACAAGGAAGAAATTTAAAATATGTTGGCAACAGCTGTATGAAAATGGAGATAAAACTTAAGAACTTCAGCTTTTTCATTTATTTAATCATAAATGTAATTGAAGGTACATTTAAACCTCTTATTTAAATGATAATAATTGATATCAGTTATTAATAATTTACTATTTGCCAAGCTTTGCGCTAAACTCTTATAATAATCTTGTGAGGTTAGATGATAGTATCTCCATTTTTAAAGTAAGAAGGGAATTCCCTGCCGGTCTAGTAGTTAGGACTCCGTGCTTTCACTGCTGCGGGCGCAGGTTCGATCCCTGGTCAGGGAACTATGATCCCGCAAGCCGAGGGGCACGGCCAAATACAAGATGTGAGAACTGTAAGAAGGAACTTCGTGTCACAGTCATGTGGCAAGTGACCCCAGATCATTTAGACTCCTGTGTACCATACTACTTCCTCCCCAGCCTTCACCATCCACTGGGGCTACCACAGGGGAATCCTGTCAGTTTCCTTCAACTTAGAAAAATGTTATTCTGGGGAAAAAATGGCCCATGAGGCAAAATGTTATCAATGTTCTTATTTTCTCAGAAAAAGCTTTTGCTACTAGCTTAACTGTCATAATTATTTTAAAAAATTTGAATTATGGAAACTTTTTACTTACAGAAAATACACCATATACTCACATTTAACAGATGGTAATATTTTGTCACAGTGTGTATGGTCAGGCCACTCAAGATGGCTGTTCTCGGGCTTCCCTGGTGGCGCAGTGGTTGAGAGTCCGCCTGCCGATGCAGGGGACACGGGTTCGTGCCCCGGTCTGGGAAGATCCCACATGCCGCGGAGCGGCTGGGCCCGTGAGCCATGGCCGCTGAGCCTGCGCGTCCAGAGCCTGTGCTCCGCAACGGGAGAGGCCACAACGGTAAGAGGCCCACGTACCGCAAAAAAAAAAAAAAAGATGGCTGTTCTCTTGCTCTGTGTCCATCTCCTGCCGGAAAAGGGCCTGCTTCACCTATAGCTTAGGCACATGATTGACCTTCCTAGGTACTTGCCTCAGGCCAGCTGGTGATTGTTCTTATCAAAGGGGCAGTGAGCTGCCCTCTGCTGGTTCCCCTGGTAACTAATGAGCCCACCTGACGTCAATGTCAGTTCCCTTATAACTGGTAATCCTCCCTCCTCCCTCCACCCCCAAGTGAAGACTGCCTTCATGTCCTGCCCGCTGTGGGGTATTGCTCCAGGACCTTGCTTCAGACGTGTAAGCTCCCCCATCTATTTAACTACTGATGTCTCTCTTGCTGACTCTGGTCTCTTTCTTTGGTCTTGAAGCTGGGCAAGCGCAGGCCTTGTAGGCCGGTGGGGTGCAGCCCAACACAGTTGTTTTAAGAGATTTTCTTTTAAGGAGATAACACTAGAGAATTGCTATGTCCCTAAGCTATACTCCTTCCTTTCCTACCTAAAGTCATACCTTGTTTTGTGTATGCATACTTATATATGTAGCAAAACTACAAAAACGTGCAAGGGAAGTCATACGTAGTAGCTTTAGCACATGGCATTATGCTTGGTGTGTGTCGGTAGTTTATTGAGTAAATACTCTGTGGGAAATTAGATGAGTCATGTTTCCTCACGCTCTGGGGGTTTTGAGAGCAGTGATAACCTTTTACCAACTTCCGGAATTCCCCTCTGGCACCACAAGTCCCCTTTCATCATCTATTTTATTGTTTGTTTGTTTTGTTTTGATTTTATGGTGTCTCACAAATTCCTAGAATGAGTGTCTTTGGGTTTTGGATCTCTAAGTTCTTACCAGAGTTTTGACAGATCTTTTGAAGCAACAAATATTTTTAAGTCTCTGTAGGTACCAGGCATTTTGCTAGCCAAGGAGGGGGGATACAGGAGAGAATGAGACAGATAAATAACCCTTTACCATTGAGCTTATATTCAGGTGGTTACAATTCTCACCCCCCCTCCTCTAATTTAGTGTAATATGATTTTTCTGGAAGTAATACTTGTAGTGAAATAGATTTCCAGCTTTTACACGCTGGCCTCAGCATTCAGTAGTGCTGTACCATCATTTCTGTGTGTGGCAGGCAGTGTCCCAGTTTTTGGTTCGTAGAAGGTGGTCACCTTATCTATTATGTGGCAATGAGGCATCCACACTCTTATTAAATGGCTTGCAAAAGTTATGTGCCCATTTCCCTTTGTTATTAGACATTGTGCTAATTGCACGGGTGATTTAAATGTTAAAAAGACATTAAAGCATTTGTTGTAATAATTAACAAAGGATTGGTAGGTTACAAATGAGTGATAATGCCATATTTTTTAAATACAGAATTATATATCTTTGCAGCGGTATATGTTATGAAACATTAATATTCAAATGAGAGATTTGAACTGAATGATCTCTAAAAACCTTTCTAGTAAGTTCTTTCTGGTTTTTGAATGTATGAACTCTACATCTATTTATATATATATATATATATATATATTTTTTTTTTTTTTTTTTTTTTTTTTTTTTTTTTTTTTTTTTTTTTTTTTTTTTTTTTTTTTTTTTTTTTGGCGGTACGCGGGCCTCTCACTGTTGTGGCCTCTCCGCTGCGGAGCACAGGCTCCGGACGCGCAGGCTCAGCGGCCATGGCTCACGGGCCCAGCCGCTCCGCGGCATGTGGGATCTTCCCGGACCGGGGCACGAACCTGTGTCCCCTGCATCGGCAGGCAGACTCTCAACCACTGCGCCACCAGGGAAGCCCTATTAATATATTTTGTGAGACATCAACGGTGTCACACTTCTGAAAACCTCAAGGAGAGGCCACAGCCTACCTTTTGTCATATACCAGTGTATTAGACAAGCCTCAGATAGTGGTCTAGAGGTTTGCTGACTTTCTTCTCCACTCTCTCAGTAACAGAAGCTCTGTTTTTCTAAGTGAACACAAAGTTGCATAGAATAAAGACCGGCCTTCCGCGTCGGTAGTTAGGTGTGATTTAAATTTTAGTTGACTGAATGTAAGTGGAAATAGCATGCAGTTTTTAGGAAGTGCCCTTAAAGGGAGAGAGGCACATCCTTTATCTCTTCCTCCTTCCTGTTGGGCAGAATGTGGACATGGTGGCTGGATCTTGAGCCGTTACCTAAGACCTTGAGGTTGGTAGTACATGTCGAAGATAGCAGAGTCACAAGATAGAAGCAGTGTAGGCAACACTGTGTATATAGTTCTGCACTATTTCTTGCAGAAAGGCCTCTGGCTGAGAGGTTAATTAAGGGACTGAGATTCAATCCACGCTCTGCTTCTCAAGGAGTGTACATGGAGAAAGGTTAGGCCTTTTACTTGCCACAAAAGGATCACGTGCTTACAAAGCCATGTACCTACAGGGCTGCTTTCCCCTGGAGGGGAACCTTTTTCTAATTTATTCAAAGGTGCCACATGAGCCCTCTTACTGTGGAATGCTTCACCATCCCAGACCTCCCTGAATTTCATTAATGGTAGAAAAAAGTAACCCCATATCTTGTTTTAGCCACTGTTGCTTTGGCATTTTCATTACTGGTACGTGGACCTAAACCTGATAAATAGATCACTGTCTTTTCCTTTGCAAGGGTTACTTTGGTTTTTCTGGTCTGTTTTGCTGGTTTGTAAACAACAGAAACCAAGTCTGGGCAACTTAAGTTGATTGAAGTGTTTTGGAGGGTTATCAGGAGCTCATGGCATAGAGGCAACTGAAGTATCAACATTGGCTGTGGGCAGGGAACAAGGCAATTCTAGGAGGTTAGGAAATGAGTGCTGGAGGACGGCACACTTGGAGCTGGGAGTCTGGTCAAAGGTGCAACTCCTGCTGCCTGGGACAATGATGTCCAGCCTTGCCTTTTCTCCTTAAGGAGCTCATTCGTGATTTAGAGGTGGCATGAGGGCAGGGTTGAGGTGTAGATCATGTGTCCTGGACCATTGCTCTTCAGCCCCTGTACTGGGTGCATCTCATCTGGGTCAACTATTTAGCTGTCTACAGTGAAGGGAACATGCTTTTCCAAAAAAGAATTAAAGCTGCTGGTGGGATGGCGGATGGATGGTGAACATCAAAAAGAAACAAAAAGGAAAGAAATACAAGAAGACAGTGACAACACATGATCACACTACCGTGTGTTCTCAAAAGCAATGGAGTGCATAGTAATTTCCCACCAACAGTCTTCTTTTCTTTTTGGTATTGAATTTCCCACCCTCAAGAAGCGAGTGCTAATTCTGTATTGATTAGTTCACAGATCCATCAGCTGATCCTGTGTGAGTGCCTGCTGTGCACAGGGTCCTGTGCTAGATGTCAGGGGGACATAATGACGTAATAGATGGAGAGGGTCCTCCCTATGGTGATGTAGCCCTGGACTCCCTAATAGGCGTTTCTATGTAACGGCATCCAGAATCACACAGTCAGAGGAGAATCGCACTATTATATATAGGGTGGATAGACAACAAACTCCTACTGTATAACACAGAGAACTATATTCAGCATCCCGTGACAAACCATAATGGAAAAGAACATATATATATATATATATATATATATATATATATATATATATATATATACACACACATACACACACACACACACATACACAACTGAGTTACTTTGCTGTACAGCCGAAATTAACACAACATTGTAAATCAACTATACTTCAATAAAACAAAACAAAACAAAATACAGCAGAATCACATGGAAGCTGAGGAAATGGCTTTGCATTCTTCGCTGCACTGCCACCTGCCACTCCCCTTCCCTTTAAAACTCTTTAGGGAATGGTTTGTTTGCCGTTTTCCCAGAATTTGGGGCTTAAGTCTCAACTCTAAGAGTCTAATGTCGTCTTGAACCCTGTGGAGGTATGTTTCTTCCTCTGAAGTGCTATCTTGTGGTCATTTTATGGTTTTTCTTTATGAATAGTTTACCTGTACAGTCCTAATATCTTTGGAAGCTAGTGAATTTGGGTGTTTATCAGGGAAACATCTCAACCTGAAGAGAGAAATCAATTTCTTATTACAAAGCAAAGCAAAACATAGGAGATCATCTACCCTGTGGGAAAGCAGTATATTTTTTAAGCATTCAGGATTATTATTAAGTCAGGAACTCAAATTATTGTCCCTTCTTATAAAGAAATTGTATATTTATTAATCTCCTTATTAGCATCCTCACCATCTACTCTCCATGTAGGGTTATGAAGTGTCTTATATTCATAGCATTTTAGGGCAGAAAGACCAACTTGTGCTTAAACCACTTTGTAAAAATATTTGCCTAATCTTGTTATAAAAATTCCTAGAGACATTGACTCCATAACCTATTTTGTTGACTTCTTTGTCTTAAGCTCTGCTAGCTCTTGTTGCAAAAGATGTATCGATGCTCTTGTCCAATTTTCATAAATATTTCTTGGAACCACATGTTCTAAGAAATTTTTCTGCCTCTTAAGTTGAACAGTCCATTCTAGCTATTTTTCTGTGCCTCCTTTGCTTCATCTCTGAATGCACAAAGGAAAGTAGAATAGTAGTAATAATAGTTATGGTTACAATTTATTAAGTGCTTCCTAAGTGCAATGCATAATTCTGACCACAACCCAATGAGATATATTCTGTTATTCTACCCATTTTACAGATGAGGAAACTAGGGCCCAAATTCCCTGGGCCAAAGGCAAGAAGACCCAGAACTTGAGAGATCTCTGCCTCAAAACTACTTCTGTGGTAAATCAAAATCACTCCTTCGTTCCCATAAACAGTAAATTGATACCTACTTTACTTGTATGCTTGAAGGAGAAACAGTAGGTGTTGCTGTAAGGAATAGTTTGTGTTTTTTATAGGTGTTAGAATGTATTAAGCTCGTGTTTGAAGCAAACACAAGAAAAAGGAAGACTCAGAGAACCATAACAGATTTAGAAACTCCAACTTCATTCTTTTACTGTTGACCTGTTATATTCAGGGAAGAATTTGTTAGATTAATGACTTATTTTATTAAAAGATTTTATTAAAAGATTCCTTTTGTATTCTGAACTGTGCTTCACTTTGGCCCTTTGTAATGGGGCGTAGAAGTGAATTGCAAAATCCTAGGCAGATTCATACTGCATGCTGGGGAAGGCTGGGATCCACATGCCTTATGTACTTTAATGCACTTTTGGCTTTAGCGAGTTAAAATGGTGTGATGATTTGATACTGGCCTTTAGCTTTAAAATCCCGGACTGCTTTATATTTATTTTTGAGATCGAAGTGAAAGCAGGGAAGATGGAAATTTTGCCAGTATCTCTGTGGCCTTGAAACAAATCAGGGAAATTTGGTGTGTCCTCAACAGCAGCTTGGGGACCAAATTCGTGCTTCTGTGACTTAGTAACTTTTCTCTGGCAACTATAAACCAGGCCCTTTGGGAGGCAGAGGGCCCTGAAGTGGCCCAGGGACTTCCAGGACAGCTTGATGAGCTTGCCTTGGAGAGCTGGATTTTACAGCAAGGTTTTGAGGACCTTTTGGCCTGGTGCTCTGTACTCTCTCCTCCCCATTTGTAGTAGAAGCATGGAATTCAACACTACTATTGACTTGGAACAGTCCTTGAATTGTGATGTGCACAGTGAATTTGAAGTTTGGGTCTTAAGTTGATAGGGAATCAATAATCAACATTGAATTCTTACCTGTTAGGGCTTTATTGGTTTCATAAATTGTCCCCAGCGATCCCTCTTGAATGGTGCAGACACCAGCCATCACCTGGCTTTACTGAAAGCCCTAGAAATCCCTAAGCCTCATTTTAGGCAAGGATTTTCTCTTCCACTCTTGTAAAAAGCTTTCACAAGCAGCAAGGATTCTGTACATGAAACATCACGTTGCTTTGCCTCCTGCTGAACCATAAAATCTTAACCACAGAGAGAGAGAAAGGGCAACTGAGTAAGAAACGTACACATTTTGGGGAAAGAATTTCTTTGTTAACGATTGTTGTATATGAAGATGTAATTGAGGAAAGGCTTTTGAATTAAAAGAGTCCAGATATTCTCAAGCATTCATCAGGGGGCCTTGACCTTGGAGTTGTGGGGATAACTGAGTATGGAGGCCTTTTCCTGCAAAAGCTTCCGGGGATTGGCATCCTCAGAGCTCATGCCCTTCCTCTCTGTGCTTTGTGGTTTCTGTAGGCTCTTCTCCAGCCCTCCTCTACGGTGTACCCTGAGGTCGGTGGCAGCCTTGCTAGTGGCAAAGAAAGGGAACCAGCAGGAAGTAGAAGAAATCTGTGTGGTGGCCCATCTTTCTCCATTTTGATTCCTTACCCTCTTTTTCATCTTCTCATGCCATTTTCCTCTTCATAGCCGTTATGTGTTCCTCACCTCAGATCTGAAGTCTTGTCTCTGAATTGATGCTATGTGTGTGTGAGGCTTGGGGAAAGTGGAGCTAACGGTTGAGTTTCTCTGATCCACACTTTCATGGGTCTTTATTAAATGACAGAAAAGTGTCCTGGGTCAAGAGAAGCAGCAAGTTCCTGCCTTTCTTGCTTCTGTTCTCCCTTGTATTCCTTCGAAAACTCCAAAAGGTCTGTAGTTTCCTCATTATTGTGGCGTTTCTCAACTGGAGGGGCGATTTTGCTACTCAGGCCACATTTGGCAATGTCTGGAGACATTCTGGGTTGTCACAGAGGGGCTTGCTAATGGCATCTAGTGGGTGGAGGCCAGCAGTGCTGCACAGCATCCCACGGGGCACAGAACAGTCCCTACTGAGGGGGTCAGTGGGTAGGGGAGGGAAGGAATGGGAGTTTGGGACTAGCACAGGCAAACTACTAGATATAGGATGGATAAACAACAAGGTCCTACTGTATAGCACAGGGAACTATATTCAGTATCCTGTGACAAACCATAAATATATATATGAAGGCGAGTCACTTTGCTGTACGGAAGAAATTAATATAATATTGTAAATCAACTGTACTTCAATAAAATAAAAAAAAATAAAAAGAACAGCCCCCACTGAAGTATTATCCTGCCCCAAATGTCAAAAGTGCTGAAATCAAGAAACCCTGCTCTACTGAAACATCCCTCTGGCCACCATATGAGTCTGACTTGCCTGGCATGTGCTGATTTATGTGTCTGAAGTGTATCAGACTGGTTTCCTACACTAGTTTATCACTTTCCTTTTAATTTGTATTGAAAATCCTTTTCGTAGACAAGGCCAAACTAATTGCTGCTCAAAAGGATCACAAGGTCTAAATTAGTGGAATCAGAATTTGAGATCTTATTCCTTGGGAGTCATGCCAGACTTCGAGTAAGATGCTTCAATAATCCACAGTGGACTGTACCAGCATTCCATGGGCTAGTGAGTAGGAGTAGGAATTGTGAAGTTATAATGGTGGTATCACTTGGGTTCGTCACTTACTGTGTGCCAATCCATGAGCTGTGTTACTTTTCTGGTCTCTGTTGCACCAAGCCATCTGTCCTATTGGCCTCACCTTGGCTCTCACTTCCTCTGGGAAGCCTTCCTTCCTACCTCAAGTTCAGAATCAGGTCCTCATCCCGTGCAGCTACCCTTCTGGTAACATAACTCTTGACTCCTTGGATCACAGTGGCCTGTTGTTAACTTCAAGGGCCAGCCCCTCCTAGCTAGTTCACTCCTGCCAGACGCATAGTAGGGCCTCTGTAAATACTTGTGGAATGATTAAATCGAGGAAGACTGAAAGCCGGCACTTTGCTTAGTTACAAAAAGAATTACAGTAGAAAAAAACCTAGAAACTCAGAGTCAGAAAACATGTGCTTTGGTGTTGGTTCTCTTACTCTCACTTATCAAGGAAGTGGATAAAAAAGTGTGTTGAATGAAATGATTCTAAACAGGGAGCCTCTGTGTTTCTCGTAAGCACTCTCTTGTGTACAGTGCTGTCGTGATGAGAGTTGATCTGCATTATTAAAAACAAAAGGGTCTCTGTATATCTGGAATCAGAGCAAGCAGAGTATTGTTAAAACATTAACTCAGATCTTGTCACTCCTCTAAGCCACATCCCTCTTCCTTTTTTTTTTTTTGGGGGGTACGCGGACCTCTCACTGCTGTGGCCTCTCCCGTTGCGGAGCACAGGCTCTGGACGCGCAGGCTCAGCGGCCGTGGCTCACGGGCCCAGCTGCTCCACAGCATGTGGGAGCTACCCGGACCGGGGCACGAACCCGTGTCCCCTGCATCGGCAGGAGGACTCTCAACCACTGCACCACCAGGGAAGCCCTTGAGTTAATTTTTGTGTATAGTGTTAGGGGGTTCTAATTTCATTTTTTTACATGTAGCTGTTCAGTTTTCCCAGCACCACTTACTGAAGAGGCTGTCTTTTCTCCATTGTATGTTCTTGCCTCCTTTGTGGTA